>VWZP01000837.1:1032736-1122513 GCA_013396995.1 Dicaeum eximium
GCAGATTGTTGGGAGAATGAAGAAAAGGCAGAACCAGACTCTTCCCAGACACACACAAGACCAGAACAAGAGGTAACGGACCCAACTTGTAATGCAGAAAATTCTAACTAAATATAAGGTGGGGAGAAAGAGTGATGAAACAGTGGAATGGACCCAGGGAAGGTGTTGATCTCCATCCTTGTAGATGTGCCAAACTTGACTGGACACAGCCCAGTACAGCCTGCTCTAGCACTACTCCTGCTCTCAGGAAGTTCAGGAAGTTGGACTAGAGACCTCCGGAGGTCCCTTCCATCCAGCCCAGTTCTGTGATTGATAGGTGCCAGTGTGTGAGCTAATTGTACACTGTGGGTCACTCTAGGAAAAATATAAACCATTCGAGATGCTTCATATGATTTTCTTTAGGCATTTACTACACTGTGAGTTGAATCTCAGTCTGGGAGAGCCTGGTCTCTTCTCTGGGGTGACAAGCTGAATACATGCCTACTGTTGGTCAAGGGAATCTTGTCCAGGCTGTCTAACAAGAGTTGAACTCTAAAGAGGATTACTTTTGTTTCTGAGGACAAAGGAAGTTAGTGAAAGAATTTACTTCATGCTTTATTCTGCATCATAAGAAGCAAGTGGCTGAGAATTTGAAGACAGAAGACAATGTGAGTGAAAATTATCTCAAAAGAGTTTCTGATCTGGAGGAAAGGAAGGAATGAGTAAAAGCAGCTGAATAATGTCAAAGAACTTTAAAAGAGCTTGTTTCTTTGAACTTTGGAATTGATAGGTAAGGGCTATGAAGGGAGGGAAAAGAAAGTTCAAAGGAACTGGCAGATGTTTAGAAGGCAAGATTCTATAGACATGGCAGCAGGCTGTTCCACTGAAGAAGGAAAACACAAAATATCACAAGTACTTCAGATCCTCTGCAATTACTTGAAAATCAGGAATTCTATAACTAATGACAACAGGATAATGCACTGGTAAAAGAAAAATTTAAAAAATTTAAAATTTAAAAAATTTAAAAATAACTAACACCTAGTTTAATGAGTGGCAACTACAATGGGTATTAAAATTCAGGTTTTTTAATGCTATAGAAATAAGGGAATGATGTAGGAAGTTAGAGTGCTGTTACTTTGTGGACAGTGAGAGGAAAGCTGGTCATGAAGAAGAGGATGAACACCAGCCTTTCTTGGATTCAGTTTTCCCAAACAGGCTAGTTGTGATGGGGCCCTTGGAACAGTTTAGGTTAACTTACACTGAGGGAAAGAACACAATCTAGCATGGGGGACAGAGATGAAATAATGGAGGGAAGCTAGACACAATCAAATCATCAGGGTCTCTTGAAAATGTCCCTTGTGTGGCTCAGATGAGACCATCCCTGAACTTTAGCTTTTAAGAACTTGTGAAGGATGAGGAAGGGTAAATTTAAACATGAAAATGAGGAAGCCTGTCAGCTTAACTTTGATACATGGTGAAATGCTCCTGAAAATTTTTAATCAATTTGTAAACACCTAGAGGGTAATAATCTGATGGAAAAACAGCTAGTGTGGATTTATTGAAAAAAAAAAAAAAAGGGTCAAACCTTTCTAATTTCCTTTTTGAGTAGAATAAGAGGTGTAGGAGATAGAAATAGTAGGTAGTACCACTTTTGTCAGTGTTGTGGAAAGATATGTAGCCTTTTTACAAGTAAACAGGTAAAAAATAATCTAGGTGAAATTATTGTGAGGCAAGTGAAGGATTCCTTGTGTCCAAGGAACAGTTACTGTTTGCTTGGCAGATGGGGAGGCAGCCTGAAGTGCAGTGCTGCTGCTGCTACATTCTGCCCCAGGTCGGTGCTGCTCGTGGTTTCCATCCGTGTCTTGAACAATGGGCTGGAGAGAGCAGTGTGCAAGGGACTAAAACCTCCAGTAGGCTTTGGATATTGTGGAGGTCAGTTTTAGAGTCCTGAATGGTCTTCAAGAAATGCAGAAATGCTTAAAATTAGTAAGATGGGAATTCATCAAATATAAGCAAGGCCTTCAGTGAAGTGTTTTCCCCAGGAAGGGAAAACAAATGTGTGTATGCAGACAAGGGATATCTGAGTAAGTAGCAGTAAGAGAGCATGTGATGTTGGGATATCACAAGCTGAATATGAGTCATGCTATGATATGGCTGGCAGAGAAATTGGGAAAGAAACCAGACTCTAATCTAAGTCAGAGTCTTGTGTGTAAGCCACAGGACATCCTTCAGTCTTTCCTGCTGGCTGACTGTTGTGCTGTTGGGATAGTGTCCAGAGCTGGCTTCACACCATGGAACACTATAGACAAACTGGAGAATGCCAGAAAAAGAGCAGTAGGAGTGAGCAGAGATTTAGAAAAGACCAGTGAGAAAATATTGAAAGAGTTGGGTCCAGGATGCAAGGACAAAGATGGAAAGAGAGACAATCTTTAAAGTATATTAAGGGTTTTTTAATATTAAATCATAGGGTGTTTTGCCATACCATCTCCACCTAACCAAAGGTAAAAGGAATTAGTTCAGTTTACACCTAAGGAGGTTTAGTTTGGGTTTTAGAAATTTAGCATAAGCATATTATAATGGAGTAATTGGGAGAACTAGAGTAGAGTGGTAGGTGTGAGGAATAAGTAAGAGTCCCCTGTGTGGTTTTCTGATTTTGCCTCTAGTGAAGGGGTAGACTAGATGATTTTTTGAAGTCCATTTCAGTTGTCTCTTGTAGTTCAATCCACTAAAAGAATATACAGATTAAAAATGTAAAACAAGAGTAAAACTGGTTTAAACCAAGGGTTTCTTTGTGTTAATTCGAACTGTGATTATATTGAGCATTTCAAATATTTCTGGTTTAAATTAATCCTTTATGTTGCAGTGTTAGTATCATCTGTTTATAGAGGTCTTTTACAATGCCTTTTTATTTATTAAAAAAATACTCCTTGGTGTGATAATGTCTTTGAGTATGAGTTATACAAGTAATGATGAAGAGACAACAGTGTTCTTAAAATAGTTCTCAAGTATTTGGTGAATGGATTTCAGTAAATTGGTGAGTCCATACTATAAAAACTAGACATCTTGTGAGACAGTATGTACAAATAAATGCCAATTTCTTAAACATGTAACAATTGTATAAAGAACTATCTGCTCTCTAAAAGTAGGCTGCTCTCCAAACACACAGCTCATCCAGACAGTAGCCTTGTATATCTTCCTTTATCCAGTATTGTACTGGTGACATTAATTCAATGAGGAGACCAAAGTGGAAGCATGATAGTTATTTTTCATGTTTGATTTTCCTCTCTGAGAATTTAATATAAAGATGTTTATGTTAAGCTAATTATGCTTTGGCTTTTTGTTTTCTGCTGCAGGGTGAAATAATGTAGAAGGATTATTTTTCTTTTCCCTGAAGAATGGAACATTCAATCACAGATGCCATTTTTTACATTAGATAGAGAGTCTTGCTGTCTATCACTGCAAATGACTTATTAGTACATAGGTCACACTGAGGAACAGTGACAAGCCAACAGGACACAAAAATCACACCACACAATGCCTGCAGAATCAAATCGTGTTTGATGTTTAATGTTAACCCAAACTGTAAAATAAGACTTAAACAAACAAAAATCCTCAAAAAAAGGAAAGCCCAAAAGAAAACAGAAACCAGATAATTTCTGGGATAAATTTTCTTCTTACAGGAAATCTATGCTGAGCAGTGTCCAAAGCAAGGGAAGAGCTGTTTTTTGTCCTTCTCCATTCTGCTGCACCCAGCTGTCCTGCTTCCTCTGTCTCTCTCTCTGCACATATGTGCCACCCACCTAAGGAAACAAATAGAAATGACTGGTCCCAGTGTGGCACTTCAGTCCTTCAAGTTGATTCTGGCCAGGAAGATTTCTTGTGTATAATAATAGTTTATTCACACCCCCAAAGCCTATGTTTCTCTCAGTGTGGGGAGCACATGCTCACCTGCTGGCACAGGAGCCCTGTCATCCACTGAGCTCATTTAGCCAGATTCCAAACACCTTTCATCTGGGAAAAAAGGATCCTTAACAGCCACAGCTAAGGATGTTACTTACTCAGATAATGTATTAACAGCAGGGATGAAAGAGTTAATTTATTTTTCCATCCATAATTTTTTTATTTGTAGAATTGATTTGACACAGTCTAGCAGGGTGCTGTTACTGAAAAATTGAAGCACCAGGTGTGATTAAATAAGACCACACGTTTCATTCCCTCTTTAATTTCACATCATCCTTCAGCAGCTGTTCCCTTTGCTTTCTGATAGTTGGAGAGCACATTGCTTTTACAGCAGGCAGCTTGCTGCATTGGTAGCATGCACCATTGGGCTCTTATGAATCAAATCTATTTGTGCACACAAATTATTTATTGTTTGATGGACCAAACTTATTAATCTGTTTATTTCTCAAGTAGAAAATAGAGTTAATTTGGGTAATGGAGACAAACCTAGCTTGGCTCCTTGGTATTTTCTGAAGTTCATCCATGTAGCAGAACATATGTAATTCCACTGCAAAGAGAGTAAAAAGGTAAAGTATAAGACAGTGGTGGACTTGAGATCTTTCTTCTGTTCCTACAAATCATAGCTCTATTGGATCTGATGAAGTCACCTGCTTTGCTGAGATTCTGTGGCCTGCCACTGACACAAGGAGACTGAATCACTGCTGTCCTGGCCACTGCAGGGCAGTAGTGGTGGCACAGTGCAGAGATTGTACCCTTGTCCCTTTGCTGCTGCATCAGAAAGGTGGCACTGAGGCCACAATGGCTATTAGCAGTTAGAACATCATGCCACAAAAAGAAAAGAATCATGTTTTTAACTGTCCTTCACTTTAGAATAGTGTTCCTATGTAAAACTGAATTGGATCCTTAGAATATGGCTGGTAGTTATTCCAGGCAATGTTTCCACCTACAAACTTTGGCTGGCCTCGCTTGTCAACCAAGAGCAGCTCAAAACAGAAACATGTATCTTTTAATTTTTTTCATTCCTCAAAGGAATAGGGATTTTTTTCTGTAATACTGTGACACTGTTGCCTGCAGTTAAGAAAAGGTTGTGCAGAAGTGACAGTGGCCTGGTCTGAGATGTTTCAGTGCAGCTCTGCCCTAACTAATCCAAAGAACAGAAGTCTGTGCTCGGTTGTGCATCACTTGGATCCGATGTGTTGTTGTCCTGTGGTGTCAGCTCCAAGCATACAATTCACAGGAACACAGGTTTGGGTGTTTCTGAAGAGGCCTGCTCCTCCAGCTTTGGCTGTGTTCTCCTCCTGCATCTCTGGGGCTGCACTCCATTTATTGCCTTCTGCACTCAGTGGTCATATTTATACAGCTATGCAACTGTGGTGTTCCTGATACAATGTGCTGACCCTTCTCAGCAATTTTGAGCAGCATTTGGCTGTTGCCTATTTATAAATGCATCTGTGCAGCAGTCTTGCCTGTCCTCCAGCACCCTCAGCCCCCTGTGTAAACCAGCCAGTTTTGCTTTCCGAGGACTTGTCAAAAATGCATCCATCAAAATTAAACAGATGAATTAAACAAGTAAAAGGGTACCTGAATACTAGAGATCTTTTATTCCCAAGTAAACAGGGTTTTGTATGCTGCAGCATTATTCCATCATGAAAGAAAAAAGATGCCAGGGGACAGTGGCAGAAAAGTTTGGAGGTTCTGGAGATGCATCTGGGCCTGTGTTTCAGTATAAATAATGCCTATGAACACCTGTCCCTTCTTAAGTTTGATCTTGGAAGCAGCACTGGGACCAGCTCATTTGATGTCTCCTTTTTTTTAAATTGTGCTCTGCAGATAAAACTGGCTGCCTGTAAATGCAAGGGTGTCCTTAAAAGTGAGGTGGCATTTATGCAAACTTGACTTAAGTCATGCAGGAGAAGATACTCTTTAATGCGTGAGAGAACAAAAATTAAAACTCCATTGAACTCCAAAGGAAATATATTTTTTTCTTTTAATTAGTAGACTGATTTTCATGGAGATGGAGAAAGCTGCTCTGACCTTTGTTCCCCTTTATGATAGAGCATCACTGTTTCATCCTAAGTCTGAATTGTCTAAGATTTACTGGTGTTAACACAAACATTATTATTTCTTCACTGGGTATTCACATATATACAAAGGAAGTGTTTCAAAGGGGGAAATTATATTTAAGTAATTGTTTCTTGTTATGCTGAGGAATGTTTAAAATTATTTTTTGAGGTCACAATGAAGGGCTTAAGGGATCTTTCAGATTGTGAAAGTTACCCAGTAATGTAAAACTAAAGTATTTAAAAATACAGTGTTGACCCCCTTCAGAAATAATGAGATTGAAAATGAACCCACATTTTGCTCTGGATGTTTTGGAAGGTGGAGTCTATAGCCTATTCTTGGTTTGAGGCCGAAGCATTACACCTTTTATAAACCCAAAATAAACATTTTCATGTCATTCCCTGTTTTGCTGTTGTTTTAAGAGAAATGTTAGATTAATACTGGGAAATTGGCAGTAGCCCTTGCTCCTCCTGCCAATGCAAAGAAAGGTGTTGTTTTCCCTACTGCTTTCCCCATATCCCTTCTGTTCTTTAGGGGAATGAACTTCTTTCTCTACCTCAAAAAAAAGAATGCTTTTGCCATCAGTGCTGCTTTTCCATCAAAGTCCTTTAATGCAGCTCTTTTCCCCTCTGCATGCAAAGTGGGCTTCATTCACACCTGCTCTGTGGTAAGATCCTTCTCCCTGAGGAGAGCACAACATCTGTTTTGTTTCCTCCATGGAGAATGAGAGATGCTCTCAAGAAATTCTTCTCCTTTCCTGCTTGCTAACAATAAAAAGATTTTTAAAGCATTTGGTGTTTGTGGAAAGAGGAAAAGACAGTAGAGTACTTGACAGGAAAAAACAGTCATGCAAAAGTAAATTGAACATAATTTGAGCTATAATTAAAGGTCTTAAAAAGAAGTCAAACTACCAAGCTGGAAAGAAAAATGTGCATCTTGAAATAAAGTACCTTTATAGAAGGATGTGCTTGGGATTATAGTGTAGGACTGCTCTTTGGGACATCTCTGCTCTAAATCTGCTCTGAGCTTCTTGGGTGATACCAGACCAGAAACTTAACCCTTATTTGCTTTGATGATCCATATGTAAAATGTGGTGGTATCGTGAGTTTTGGTGTTTCTGAGTGCTTGAAAGCACAAGGAAATGAAGTTTCCTAAATAGAAGCAGCTGTGCCATTTCAGTGATGGCATTTTTTTGTGTATGATACTAGAAAGGGTTTATATCCTTTAAAGTATGGGAAGCATTGTGAAACAGTGTATAACTGCATCCCTGGGGAATCAGTTTGTTGTTAGCATAGTGGAACCTGCAGCTTTAGTAAGGGGCCTACTTGAGAATGAGTTAAAAAGCATAAAGTGAAAGAGCTTCACAGAACGACCCTGTGCTCTGCCTGCCGACGCCGTCCGTGCGCAGTGCACAGATTTGGAAAGCAGCAGATTTTGTTGCATACAATCTACTTGCTAGTTAGAAGCCAAACTGAAACCAAAGGCTCTGAGCTGAGCTGTTTGTGGTCTGGATGGGGAAAGATTTCACATCTCTGCGGATGCTTCTGCTGTGGCACATAATAAGAAGCTGTGATCAGTGGGAGATAGGGCACTCTGGCTGCTGCCTGGAAAATCCACATGTGCAGCTTTAACCTGCTAAATAAGCATTGCAACCTACCTACGCTCCCATTTGTGATATGGTTAGAGCTGGTGTCATGCAGATGACTAGTTACATCATTCATAAATTCTTAAACCCATATGAATCAATTAAAATATTTTTGTCTTTTAAAGTTGACTCACAACTGCTTAAACTCTTTTATGTTTACAGTTTAATACTTCAGCCACTGACAACATTGCCAATTTGAACCCAGCACATCTGGATTTTTTAGGACTAATGAAAAGTCTGTAATGTGCACAGTCTGAAACTGTGCTTCCTCTTGCAGTACCAATCAAAATAAACCAAAGATACTCACTTTTTACTACTGATATCAAAACTGTCTCCAAATCAGTATGGAAATGTGTTTGGAGGAGAAGTAAGATGTGTATTTCAGTGGCATCTTGGTTTAATCTTTTTATAGCTACAGTAGCAGAAATGCCCATTCCTTGGTGGTTATTGTGTGTTTGAAGGGCCAGTACAAATAACATTTTCAGAGGTGTTGAAGTAGGAGATAGTTTTTAATAGTGTTTCAGGACCCTCTTAATTCACCAAGCATATTCTTTGTCCATGTTTCTGCAGATCAGTTAGAATAGTCTTCTCTGTTTAAAAATTCACCTAACAATATCACAACTTAGAAGCAGTCTTGCAACATGGTATTTGTCCTAATCTGATGAATCTGGGACACGTTGTGGTTTAAAATAGACAGCCTTTTAGGTCTATAACATTTCCACAGTGTAACATTCAGGCCACTGGTGACAGTTCTCTCCTCTCTCCAATGCTCATTGTGATGGCTCTATGCATTTCCCAAACCTGCCATTCACTTCCATTGTTAGTTGTGTTTGTTGCTAGAGGAAGCCACCAGATTTTCACCAACACCATCTACATGTCCGTCACTGAGGACAGTATAGCTTGTGGATAAGCAACAAAAAACATGGGATCAGAAATACTTGAAAAAAAGAGAAAGTAACAAGCAAAGAAACTCTGACTGCTGGAAAGGAAAGATTGGTTGAGTTGTAGCAGAAGTAATGAAGTGTGAAATGTGCTATTCCCAACCAGTACGCCATGCTGCTTTAATTTACAGAATATATAATTATACTACATTAACATTCTGGTACATCAGTCTTTGACAAAAATTGAAATGAAAACAGCAAAATGAATGAGTCTATTTTTAAGACAATTATTGTAATAATGGTGAATAAGACTACAAACTTTAATAATTTTCCTGATTTTAAGATTATGTCTTTAAGATTCTTCAATTTTGTGCTTGCTAAAACTTTGCATACTGTTGCAAAACCACTTAGTTTAGTAAACCTTTACTGAATACTTGTGGAAGTCCTTCCAGCGTACATCAAATCCTCCCCCCCCCCCCCCNNNAACACCCACCCCCCCCCCCCCCCCCCCCCCAAGAGGATGTGTTTTAAAAATCAGATTAACTTTTATCTTTCTAGTACTCGATAATGATTTATACTAAGCCCACAGACAACCTAGAGCATAGAGAGTGCATATGCACAGACCTGGTTGGGTCAAGAGATGACCTTTCTGAGTTTCTGTCTCCAGAGGAAGGAGCACTGTTTACTCACTGAGATACTAGCAAGGCGGTGCTGAGAGACAAACTAATTTTGGTAGCTTCATGCAGAAAAAAAAGCCCCTCTGAAAATTAATGACCTTCTGTAGGGGAAAAAGGCTTTAGGCATGAAGATACAAGCAGAAATCAACAAGGCTGTCATCTGGGAGAGAATACAGAAAAAGAAACAACTGGAATGCATGTATGTTCTAGTTAACTAAAAGTTACTATTTTGACATAGGAGCACAATTGGCAGAGTAGGTAAGGTACCAAAACATCACTGTATTTAAAATACATTTCAAATAACTTTTGATCTTTCAGAAGGAGTAAAGCAGGATTTTTATTAATAAATGCCCACTGTCTAGATGTGTTGCATGCACATCATCAAAGGCATTGAATCAATGCAGCACTAAATTCTCAGAATCATGTAATAGTATATTATATGCAGGAGGAACCTGGGGAGCATAATTAGAGGTTGTACTGAATTTGAGGAAGAGGGATACATTTCTGACAGGAACAACAAGAAACTCCTGTTACTGAGTTTATTTTGAGTCAGATAGCCAGACTTCTATGTTTTTGGGGATATCTGTCTAAAGAGACAGATTGTTTAGAACAGCTGTTTTGAAACTTTAGAACATTTTTATGAAGAAATAGCTTTCTTACATGTTCAGATTATGTCAGCACTCATACAGGAGTGGATGGCAGAGCACGGCAAGGGGATGTTTCTTAGGAAAAAAGTCTAGAAAACAGATATCCAGGTTTTACGGACCATGTAGTCCATCCCTTTGCACTGAAACAAAATGAGTGCATAGAAATTGTAATTCTGTCTGGAAAAATTGATAGAATTACTTTTAGTTGGCAATATTAATGGTTTGATAGCGTATCACAAATGTCAGTTACACAATTACAATACCAGGTGATGTAGCAACCATACAGTTGTTGAAGGACATGATAATGGGATGGTAACTTACTCAAAATAATTTGTAGGTCACCCAACCCCTAGCCATGCACTTTGGTGGTGACCAAGAGCAATGACAATACTGCAGATCTTCAAGAATACAAGCCATTGGGCTGATCCTGAGTATGTGACTCAATGACATTTTTCTTATACCACCAGGGAGACTTTGATACTGGAAGCTGTCTTAATGCAGAGACTGGGATATTGTGCCAAAGCTGTGACTCAGAGAATGAGTTGCTGTGGGACTTCTCTAGCTGGTTTTCCACATTAGACAGGTGGTGCTGGTCTCGCTGAAACTCCCACTGTGCAAAAGGCTGACAAATGCTTTGGACTAACACAACAATAATACCGACTTTTTGTGGTACATGTACCATAGGAATTCAACATATCCCTGAACTAGCTCAAGTCTTTCTATGTTCGATTTAAGGAGTATTGACAAAACGGGCCATATTATCACTCAAGTGATTAATATGTAAGCTATAAAAGGACCCAGACAAAATGAATAAATAAAGGAAAAACTCTAAACCAAACCTATTTTCTGCTCCTATGCTCCTACTGCTGGTTATGCAGAAGCAGTAAACAAGCCCTATTCCCAAAGCTGTGCTGACAGCACTGATGATGGTGGTGCACAAATTAGGAGGTAAACAAAAAGCTGTGTTAATTTCAAGCTCCATTAGAAACACAGGCAGTTAAAAAAATCAATGTCTCCCTTACAGAAAAGGTCAAAATTGGTAGGGAAAGAAAGTTGGTTTTCCAGTAGGTGTAAGACTTTTTAATTATTATTAATATTATTAATATTATTATTATGATTTATTTTAAATTGTGTGTAAGCAAGAAGAAACTACTAGTCAGTGTCACATTAGTGACTAAAACACTAAAAATAAGCAACTAGCAAACTTCATTTTTTTTTAGAAAAATATACTCATCTTTGGCTCAGGTTGAAATTCTTGTATTTAAAGGCTGGTTTCTATTTTAAATTTTGCCTGTAGGTTCTGTGGATATTCAGTTACATTTATAATCTTGGCATGACACATTTGAGGGATCATTCTTTTGAAAAGTGTAATCATCAGATTTCACTGTTTTCTCTTGGCATAGTATATTCTTGGATCCAAATCCTTGGGGCCTGTTAATTTAAATTTTAGGTTTTGTTGTGCATCCAGATTAAGTCTGGAAATACATGTGTGTCATTTTGTTATCAAGTTGTCTAGCAGAGGATGACAGGAAGAACAAATACTGCTTTGTATGTTTTTCTTTTATGGTAGTGTGTCACCTTCAACTCCACTCACATTAAATCCTTATCACTTCATGTGATCTTTGCTTTGCATATTAAACTAAGTTTCACTTGGCCATGTTAAATTATGTATGGAGATGGAGTTCTGCTGTATGGTGTTGGGAAGCATTTCTTCAAACACCAATGCATACCTAAACACCTTGGAATATCAGCAGGACAGAGTTTGACCTGACAGAGCCAAGTTACTCACTAAATGTTATACTATAGCTATACTGCTATAGTTTGCTATACTGCTATACTGCTGTACTGCTGTAGTTATATGTGCTTAGAGTAGCCTCTTCTGATCAAGAGCAATGTTGTGAACAAGGCAACTAATGCTTCATCCTTCTGCATTACCAGCTAGTCACAGCATTTTTCTAACACAAATTCCCTGTGTAGTGGGCAATAATCTGCTCTACAGAATAGGATCAAGATGCAGGGAGTCCGAAGACCATGGTTTATGTACAAAAATGTATTCATGGGATAGATATTTAGATTTGTTTAAAACCATTTTCCACTAAAGCAGAGCCAATATTTCTGTAGTAGAGTCAGGATCTCTGGTAGAGACCAAAGGTAAGATCCCAACTCAACAGTTTCCTTCCAGACAGCTGCATCTCCTCATTGTCTTTTCAGCTCATCCTTAAGACACAGCTTCCTCTTCTAATTGTCATTCCATTCAGTGAACATTAGCATACTTGTTAAATTGGCCATTTGTGTCCCAGAAATCCCCTGCCTGTCCAGTGACTCACTCAGACCTGCATTTTGCACACCCTGGGGAGGCATGGAACAAGTCATCTCAGTACTTTCAGCTCCAGGTCCTAAAATTGTTGAGCATCAAATTCAGTCCTCCTTTTTTGCTTCATTAACTGTCGTCGTTAGGAAAAAAGAGGCTTTTAAAGAGGAAGAAGTCTGTAAGGATGTGTTCTCTCCTGTGGATTGTTTCAACATCTTGTTTGGGGATTTTTTTTTTTTACAAGTTACCAAGTGCCTTCTTCCTCCCTGGCTGTGCTGTCCTGCCAATTTTACCTGCTTGCCTGATGTTTCTTAACATAATCACCACCAAAAGAGACCTACTCTATCTGGTGGTGTTGCAATTAAGGCATGAAGGTAACATATAGAAGTCAGTTTGCCCATCCATGGTTGCACTGGGAATATATCACTAACAGCACTCAAATCTTGTTTAGCCAGGAAAGGAAGCAGCAGCGATTTGAGGCTGTGTTTGAGCTGGTATGTTCAGTGCCACCTTTTAAAAGTTGCCATGATCTGTTTACTTTCATGTTCATTTTAGCTCCTCAAGTTAATGATTGCTCATTTTGAGAACGGGACATTTGTGTTTACTTCAGAAAATAATGCATTTGTTTTTCTAGACACAGTGTTGCCTTCCGTCAAAACTTTACACACAGCCTCCCATCCACGTGTCTGAGGCCAAATACTGCCCCTTGAAATCATCAGAAGCTAATGTCAGTGAGTTTTGGTGTTGCTGGCTGGTTTTTGTGTCTGTCTGAAAATAAATTAACATCGTGTTGAAGACTTTGTGAAAGTATCCTTCATGACATCTAAGAAGTAATGACTTCAGTGAAGCTTGAGGGCAAAGTGCTCACCATTTACTACTGCAGTAATTCTTTCACAAGGCTTTCCTCTCTTGCAGCACAATTAATTTTACATTTCATTTACTGACATTGGCATGCACTTAGCTTTATAATATTAGTTAAAATTGGTTTATGATGTCAGTTTTATTTTTAGCACATTGAAAGCAGGGGAATAATTGAAGTGTGCTATTGTACAATTTAGGGCTTGTGGTGGACTTGGAGAGATGAGGATTGCCTTTCCTGCTTCAACTGACCTAGAGGGAATAACTCTTGTCTTTAACATTTCATTGTAATCTTCCTGGTAATACCTCAAAATGTCAGCTTGTGCCTCATAGCTTAAGTTAAGGTCCCAAAATAACTTCTGGTGGACCTCAAAGCTTAAAAACTAAGTCTCAGTGATATACACCAATAATATTTTAATATGAAAGGCAGATGAAGTTCAGTGTATAATTTATTTTGGTTTACTTCTTTTTTTCAGTTCAAAGCCGTCTCTTGGAACTTAAGTTATAAGTTGTCTCCTGTGTATTAATACCAACAAGTTGGCTTTATGGTCTGTCACAGGACACTCTGCTGGTCAAGCTAAAAAGTTTTACCAGACTGTATTCTCATGAAGTCTTAGGAACTTTCCAGGATGAAAGGGAATTAAGACATATTTGGTCTGGAGTTTTCTTGCTTGCTTTACAGCATAGTGCTTTGGTTCTAAAATGCCAGTTTTTCTAATTCAAGTAATTTTAAGCTTTTCTTTAAAGAAATTAATGCATTAAGAGGTCAGTAAGTACTGATTAAAATCTGGTTTGGGGCTCACACTGATTTCTACAACCTTCCTTAATTCTTGACCTGGAAAAAGGTAATTCATAAATGTTTCCTATAAGGAGTGATGTTTCATCAGGAGTTTGAAGGAGGAAGAACACTCTGAGGCATCTCCATGTGAGTGGCATCCTGCTTGAGTTGCCTTCAGGGAAAATAATGTGTATAGATCATAAGGTTGGTCCTGTCTTTGGAGTTTATGGAACATTTGCCACTGTGTTTGCTTTACCCTATGAGATAAAGCAACCACTGGAAAGCATTGAAACTCAGTGTGTTAAGAATGCACAACACACAGAGCTCCAAGAGCAGCAAGGCCTTCATCAGCCAAGCAGGGCGGTCCATGTGCTGGCCTGACCTTACTCCCACATTTTCTGCTAGGAGAGCAGGTTATTTACCAGTCATTCTGAGCTCTCACTATGAATCATAGTTTTTCTGCTGTGCTTGTATTTAAAAGCTATCTACTTTTATTGCTGTCCCCATCTGAAATATTTCAGGCTAATGAAACAATATGATTGTTTTTATCTCCAAAGTACTTCATTTCTACTGATGAATGTCATACACAAGAACTCAAATCTAAATCTGAGTGGTAATCTCTGCTAAGCTGCTTTTAAAAAATGAATTAGCTTAGTAAAAAGCTGGCAAATAGATGCCAAATGTTTTGTGAGGATCGCTGATGGTGAAGTTTTGTTAAACTGCACTTTTTCCAAGCGAGTACAAAAACAGCAACTTTGGAAAACATGAAGCTGAGTCTTTTGCACAACTAACGTTATTATGAGACTGCAGGTAGTGTTCTTTTTCCTTCTTTTCCCCTTTGAAAGCTGAACATAATCTCGGAAGTGTGAGAGAGAAGTAAGGTTGATGCTTAATGTGACTGACTACTCAAGAAATAGGTACTATTTGCTATTTTAAGCATTAGCCAGTAATTAGGATCTGCAGCACTGAATCTCATTCTCTTGTCATTAATGAGGTCGTTAACAAAGATATGATACAGTCTTTTCGTCCTGTTAGCCATATAACTGAAATAAGTGAAAACTTGAAATATTTTGAGGCCAGTGTTACACTTTTTATGAACCTGCTTCTGTGATGCCTGTCAGCACAAGCAAAATGAATTTCTGCAATCCTTGGGAAACTGTCCCCCACAGCCATTGGGAATCCTTTTCACACCTGACTCTCGAGTACATATTAAACACAGGATGTTTCTCTCTTATTCCAGCCCTAGAAGCTTTATGGATTCATGAGGTCATTCCCCATTGCTACAATGCCACTTCCCCCCAGCCATGTCTAAATGGTAGTATCACCTGTGCTCCTCCTTGGGAAGAACTCCCTACCACAAAGTCACCCCACACTCTCCTCAGACCCTGCCTGATGACTGTGTCTTGCTGGCTGAAAGTTTGCCAGCATTTGAACTACTGAAGCGTGCTGACTACTCGCTGCCTTGCTAACCTGTGGCTCGCTGTTTTCTTCACTGTGTCTCTGCATCTGCTGTTTGTCTTGTCTTTGGGTATGTCTGTACTGCCTTCTGCAGTATGTCATGAAGAAAGATTACCCAGCCAGGCAGCTTGGAGGAGCCTACCTGCAGGAGGAAAAGCTTTGTGCTCTGCCATTGTAGCTCCTTTTCTTGAGCCAGCTCATTTTTATTTGTATCACACTACTGTACATGAAACTCTAGAGCACAGACTCTCTGTTTTGCATTGGGAATGCACTTGACATAAGGAATAGGGGAATAGTTCCATTATTAATAGATAAATATGTTTTCACATGAATTGGACAAGCAATATATTTCTATAAATTACAGATATGTGCTATAATGACAGGAAAAACCACAGACTCAAGAATAACAGGTTGGAAGAGACCTCAAGGATCAACCAGTCTAACCTTTCTTGGCAAAAACATGGTCTAGACGAAATGACCCAATAGCCTGTTCAGCTGAGTCTTAAATGCGTCCAATGTTGCAGAATTCACAATTTCCCTGGGGAGATTATTCCAACAGCTGATTGTTCTCATTGTGAAATATTTTCCTCTTGTGTCCAGTTGGAATGTCCCCAGGAGTAACATGTATCCACTACCTTTCCTGTTTTCCCTGTGACTCCTTGTAAAAAGGTAGTCTCCATCTTCTTTATAGCCATCCTTTAAATACTGAGACACAGTATTAAGGTTTCCCCTAAGCCTTCTTATCTCAAGGCTGAACAAACACTTATCTCAGCCTTTCCTTTTTTGTGGCCCTTCTCTGGACCCTCTCCAGCCTGTCCACGTCTTTTTTGTACAGCAGGGACCAAAAGTGAAAGCAGTATTCCAGGTGTGGCCTGAAAAGCCCTGAGTAGGGCAGGATAGTGACTTCTTCATCTCTACTGGGGGTGCCTCCATTTTTGACACATGTGTTGATGCAGGCCAGCATGCTGTGGGCTTTCTTTGCCACAGCAGCACGCTGTTCACTCATATTGAGTTTGTCCACCAGGACCCCCAAGTCCCTTTCCACAGAGCTGCTCCCCAGACAGACCTGTCCTTGTTTAACTTCACAAGGTTCTTGTTAGCCCACTATTCCAGCCTATCCAGTCCTCCTGCAGGGTGGCTCTTCTTTTCAGTGTCCACCTCCCACTCAGTTTGGTGTCATCAGCAAACTTCATTGGGGAACAATTTATCCCATCATTCAGATCTCTTACAGAGATATTAAATGTTGAAATGCCCTTTTCCCCCCTCACTGGTGTGCTTCTTGTGCCTCATCTGATTTACTTTGCCAATCTTCTTGTGTCTTCTACAACACAGTGTATTGTAAGTGTAGCTTCCTGTCCTGTCACCCTTGCATATCTTACAATAATACAGTTATTAAGAGTTTGCTGTAAGAATTTTAATTTCTGCTGTTGCTGCCCAAAGACCATTACTGAAGGAACTCTTAAGGAAACTGCTGGTTTGGCAGTTCCCTGTCTTTTATGTATTTTAATAAATGTGTTATTATAGCGTACATTTCCACTTTTTTCCCCTTGATGCTGTTCACATTGGACCTAAGAAATTCCAAACTGCTCTGCAATGTTGGTTTTTCTTACTAGCTGGCTAGAAAAACGAGGGGGAGAGACAAAATACAAAAAACTTGACATCAGAAGGTATTTTCCAGCTCTTTTAGCTGTTATTTTGTATTGCTGTTATACTTGCTACCCCCTGGTGAAAATGGCTGTATATGCATGGTAGAAGGCAGTGGCTGTCCTGCAGAGCTTACCTACTGACCAGGGCACATGGTAGGAAGTGTCACCTGAGGGTTGTTACCTGAGGTTGTGGAGGATGAGGCACAGAGGCACCAAACCAAAGGCTTTGGGTGCTGGAACCGGAACAGAATGAGGAAAAATTCCTGAGGAAAAGTCCTCCTCATGATGGTTTTCAAAACCCCAGCAATCAGCAAAAGCAATTCTCTGAGAGTCCATATGGGCAAGTGCAAGAGCAGTGCCAAGCCCAGTGGCTCCCTTCTTACCTCTGCACCGCTTGCAGGAGCCCTAATGAGACCTACCAGCCTTTTTCATCCAACCTGTCTGCTGAAGACTGGAGGAAGATGTGATTTATTAGCTAGGACCAGGATGGATAGCATCATAAATCTCCTCTAGACAGCAACAATTAAAGTTGCCAGGGCTCTCTGCTTTGCCACGTGGAGTCCAGGCAACTCTGACCAGATTTGACTGGCTTATTTTGCTAAATGAGGGTATTGAAATGACCGTCTGGATTTTATTAATAAGTGTATAAATCTGAGCTATAAGGAGAAGGAAGATGAACTGGTGCTAGTATATCTGTGACATATACTTAATAATAAAACTTAAACTCTTATACAGCCTGATACAAATTACTTGCTCTACTGCGCCAGTTCTGCCACAGCTACACATTTCATTTTTGTGATATGCTCTGTGACTGCTCCACTAGTAAGTGCTGAGAAGGGAGAGAAATAGATAGATAGATGCATCTGGTATTTATAGAGGACTGTTTTAATGGTGCTAAAAAACTGATGTGCTCAGCATTCCTTGCAGCTGCAGTTGCATTCGTGTCAGTAATCGTATCAGGAGGGTTGCTGGTTTCCAGAGTAATTAGAACCCTGAAGCAAATAAACAGCAAATGAATTCTCTTCTTTTGAAGTTATCTTCTTTTTTCCCCTCTTTTAAATAGCCCTTCTCTGCTATAATTGTGTACCATTCATTATAGCATTAAAAATAATTTTAAGTGAATGAATGCTATTTTTACTGTTGTTGTTCATTACTAATTATTATGAACTAATTGTAATTTAGGATAGTCTTCTAAAAATCTCATTTCATTAGAGAGTGGCTACGGACTTAAATTGTTTCCTGCCTTGATCCCAGGGAGAGGCAGGAGCTCCAAGCTGGGTTCATCTAAGCTGTGTTGGTGGCTCACAGCACATGTGGGTAGAACACAAGTTGTTGCTCAAAGCCTTTTTGATAAACTTCTGCTCTTCTACTGCTTAAGCCATAGGTTAAATATAAATTCAGAATACTGTATACTTGGCACCAGGGAAGTGATGACAGAGATAGTACATGATAATGTAGGGAGGTAATAGCCTTCCTATCTGGCTTTTTGTGACTTCGTCTGGGATAATACATTGTGCCCCAAGCACTCGTTCCTGAAAAGATACTGGCAGGAGTTCAGAGGACACTAACAACCCATGCAGTTGTCTAGGGAGGGTTTGACTCTAAACAGTGCTATCTTCACCATTTATCTGGGTTATTAATTTTGCAACATTTGTGGCTTTAGTCAGATGTTCTCGATTTGTGCTCACATATGCTGAGTTACGGAGCATGGGCACTGGGTCATCGTTGTGTAAGCTCTGTAGTCTGGTTTGCATTTTTTGGCTCTTGATTTCTAACCAGTTTCAAGATTAAAAACCAGAATAATAAGGATTACTTACAGCTGCATAAGCAAGTATATATTAATTGATGTTTCCTGGTAATGAGGTATGAGAATGAAAAGCCCACCCCACCTCTCAGATCCCAGCTTGAGTTTTTAAGATGGCTGTTAGAAGAAAAATGTCTTTGTACTCACAAATTGCACACATTCAGCCCAGAGTTACTAGCACATAATAAACATGAAAACATCTAGTGACGCTTTCTTTAATGGCCTCATTCTTTAGACTAGAACCACAGCATTTATAACTCAGATTCTTAAAATGCCTTTTATAATGTTGTTTCTTAAACAGCCTTAGTTTCTGTTGTCCTGTAATGGCAATTCTTTCCTACCAAGAGGACCAAGACAGCACAGACTGTAACCTGGCATGTACACAAAGATAGCTGAGAAAGATGATGTAGAAACTAAAGCTCCTGGGGGTTCAAACATTTCTAAACTTCAGTTCAAAGTGGAGTTCAGGAGATATTTCTATAGCATTGACTGTGCTTTGGACTTCCTCCTTTCCTCACCCTTCCTGCAGTTATTTTTCGGTGAGAGGTTTATAGCAAGAGAGCAAATTGCCATGTTAAATCTGAACTCAACTTTCAAATCAGTTGTCACTGAGCAGGATCATATATACCCAAATACATAGGGGAAAGATAAGCCAAAGCTGCTAATGCTTTAAGTCAATGCATCTGTGATAGAGCTCATAAAATTCTCTAAGGAGAATTACGATGTTGAGAGTTATTACTACTTTATGCTTGAATGAAAGCATCCCCTTGTCGGTTTGAGGGACACAGCCTCCTACACAGTGACTTCATTCTTTAGGGTGATTTATCTTAATTTTCCTCAGTGTTTCCATATTTTGAGTTGGAGTTCATGTATGCTGAATTATAGTGTATAGACCTTGGGTCATCTTTTTCTGAACCCTGTATTTTATCATGCCTTTTTTACCTCTTGGTTTTGAAAGCCATTGCTGGAGGAAAGAATGTATCACATTTTTGTGCTTGTGATACATCTCAGAGGCTATTTAGATAATGGTTTCTTGATAAGGAGGTGCTTATGTTTTGGGGGGGTTTTTTCTAAATGTTTTTATTCCAATTGTGATAAATTTGTGATATATAACAGTAAAAATAAACCCCCCATAGTTTCTTTTGAATGAGGTTTGGAGCGTGCCATCCAAATGCCTCATGCTGTGAGAGAAACCCTTAACACCTACTGTTGCTGACACTTCTGCTGATCCAGGAGTTTCTAAGCAAGGAAAGCAAGATTCTTCATGATGTGTATCAACCCCAAAATGAAGAGGGAATACATTTAGATGAGAAAATTTTCTTTCAGGGAAAAAATGAAATCACTGCAGAAAGTCTTAAAATCTTGTGGTGGTCTGCCAGACAGCAAATCCCAGAAAGATATCTGATCACAAATGGCACTGTATGTCTGGTACAGGCTTCTGACTGATATTTCAGTCAGCTAGATAGGAGTGAAGATAGAAGTGAAGCAGAGGTAAGGAATCTAATCATTGAAAAAACACACGATCACACAGCATTATCTCTCTTCTGAGGGAAAATGAACATAGCAGCTCACTTAGACCCATGGCAGACATGAGTAAGTAGTTTTCTAGTTCAGAGAAAAGTTAACAATGTAGAAAAATGTACTCTTAATTAAGTGTTACTCTTAAAAACACATTAGAATTTGAACAATTTAGATGCAATTAATGGGACAAGAAAATAATTGTTAAAAACATAAGCAAGACTGATGTTGTGGTCCTTGCAATTATTTTTAATGCTAAATAAACACACTGGTGAGAAAATTGTAATTTGTAGTTATTCCACAGTACTAAAAAGAGCAGTGCAATAGCCAGTGCTAGGTAGGTCCTCAATAATAAACCAGTTTTTAATTGCATTGTGCAATGCTACATTCTGACAGTGTATAAAAGGAGTGAATTTCACTGGTGATGTAGGTTCAGTAAAACACAATCATGCCAACCTGTTCTGTACTGATTTTTGGAAGATGGAGAAAGGGGAGGGGAGGGATAGCAATGTCTGTCACAGAGAAAGAAGGCAATGAAATGTGACCCTCTTTTAATTAAAGGGTCCTACAAAGTAATTTCCCCCTTTAACTTGTGATAATATGGTTTTGGCAGGAAGAGTAATGTGAACAAAACACTCTTCTTTATAAGCAAAATCAAGCAGGGCAGGCGAATTGTAGTCAGTAGCAATTTGTTGGGGAATTTGTCATTTGTTTTTGAAGAGTGCTTGGAAATGGACAGCAGGAGTGGGGTGTTTTGCTTGTGTCTTGTGAATGGCAGCAGCAGTGGGGTTTGAAAAGCTTTTAGAGAAGTCAGGGGATATTTTCCCGTGGGATCTTATAGAAAATACCTGTCAGTTTTAATGGCAGCTCATCATTCCAAAAGGAGACTAATGTGCTCTTTGGAAGGATATTTTATCGGTTCGAAGTCCTCTTTGTGGTAACATAAAATAGGGTAAATATAGTCAAGGCAGTGAAATCTTATAAACATCTCTTCAGCCTGGGGAATTTAAAGAAAGAGCTATATAGGTTCCCTCTGGATTTTTAAACAGGGTGTAAATAAGTACAAAAATTGTCTTTTTTTCCTTCCTATTTTGATAATGTCTGATATATCTATTCCTTATTTTCTGCCCATTTATGATCAGACTGAATCAATATGCTTTTTTTTCTTATTTCCCAGCCTAACAGTGCTTTCCTTGTGAAAGGACTGTTAAGGGCATATGGCCAGAAGAGGTGGGGGCCCTTGCTTTTCCCCCGCTGGTTAGTTACACTTTGGTCTGTATCCTTAGAGCTTTTAGAGAAGTGCACCATTCTTTTATATGGGATGTAAGAAAAAAATACAGCTGATATAACTTAATTAGTATATCATGTGTCTCTTTGTAGGGTCTGGCCTAGGAAGGTTTTTTATTAAGGTGAAATGCAGCATCTTGTTGAGCTGAGAGGCTGAATGACCCTGAAGTGGGTCTGCAATTAGTGAGCCATAGACAGGAGAAACTGTGCTGCATCTGACACACAACACAGTGTTTTCCAGCCAGAAGAGACACATGCACAGTGCTGGGGAACAGCTGACAGCAAGCCTTTCTGGAAGAACAAGCTGTAACACAGCAAAACTTAATCAGTGCTGTCCTCCCTCTTTCCTGCTCTGTATGTCTTTATTTCTGCCTTGTGCATCTGCTGCTTCTATTGAAGACATTATTTTAGACATTAATGTCTAAACTAGGAATCCTACAGCAGAGTCTTGCAGGGTGATGGGTTTAGGTAGAGGCAGTAGGCTTCAGGAAATGGCCAGAGGTTAGAGACGCAATAGTTGTTGTTACTGACAAATCTGTTAGAACCAGAGGGAAGTAGAAATATAAAGACATGAAGAAAGGCTAAGATTTTACTGTCATAATGATAATGGTAGGGTTAGGTTCAAATAGCCTGCCTTGAAATAAGTGGCAGCAGAGTTCTTTCCTTTGATCTGCAGATCCATTTTGGGCCATTTTCTTGAGTTATCTCACCATTAAAACAAAAATAAAATACAAGCATCCTGCTCTTAATCTAGCCATTCCAAAGCAGGTGAGTCACTGACATTGGGCTTGTCCTGCAGCCAGGGCAGAGAAGCAGCACACACTCACACATGAAAAGAGGGGCAGAGGAAGGCTGGTTCTGACAGCAACTGTAATCAAACCACATCATCTTCCTGAGCCATAGCTCCAGCAATGACTAAGCAGTGGATGTGTCCCACAGTAATACCAGCTGGGCTTTCCACTGCAGAGATGCTCTTCTCTAGCACAGCTCAAGTGAGAGCGGCCCCTGTGCAGACAAAACCTGAGCTGTTTGTGTCCATATTGTAACTGGGGTCACACAAGAGCATCTTTGGTGCTACTTACTGAGTAAATACCCAGGTAACCCTGATGGACTATGTGCAGCACTGTCTAGTTGCTTGCATGTGTCACAAGATGATGGTAGGGGTTGTGTTACATTTTTGGGGACTGCTGCAGTTCCAGAAGTCTCCAGTGTCTGCCCTTTAGTTTCCTGAGGACACTGCCAGACTGAACTGTGGAAGGGGCACTAAGGCAGAGGCTGATGCTTGTTTTAGAGATTCTCCCTCTTCCTGGCCCTCCAAATGTGCTTAGTCTGGCAGTGAGGTGGCTGCATATTTGGTGGAGTGTGAACCAACCCTGAAGAACCTCTTCAGGCAACAGTTGCTACTGCTTTCAGTGCTGCCCTGAGCCTGATGATCCCTTTGTGAGTCTTTAATACTGATCCACAGTAGCCAGGGTTGTTTGGGTTTTTTTCTGTTGCATCAAGGCATATTCTGACCCTCCTTTCCTTTCAAGGGAAGAGAGGACAGGTAGCAACTATCCCATCTGAACTTTCTTCCCATTTGCTGCATTTTGCTCTTTCACTCTGCTACAACAGCTGAACTTCTGCCCTAGTGCCTTTGACTTCTGAGTCACCTGACCATCTGAAGCTGCTACCTGATTTTAAGTTAGGATTACCATGTCTATCAGCCAGCATCTCCCATATTTTTTCCCATTTTTAAGGATGTTAGGCTTGCATCTGTTTTTGTGAAAGGTGTTTCTGTTCTGCCATTTATGCATGTTTGAAATGTTCCTGGGACTGTTTCTCTTCACGAGTCCACTGGTTCCTTTCAACAAGGGCAGAGGCATTTCTGGCTATCTACCAAAAATACCAGAGGAGAAGGGTACACAGTATCTTTGCCACCTGAACATCATCTTGCAAATTCTAAAATTTAATAGCAGGTCTTCTATTATTATTATTATTATTATTATTATTATTATTATTATTATTATTATTATTAGGGTTGTTGTTGTTGTTGTTGTTGTTTGTTTGTTTGTTTGTGTTTGTGTTTGTGTTTGTTGTGTTTAATATGTTTCTTTATTTAGTTTGTTATTTTATTTTATGAGTCTCATTGCACCTAATTTGTTCAATTTTTTGTGAGCCACCTTATGGCATGAGTGGAAACATGGTGAAAATGTATTTATCATCTCATGAAACATATATAAAGATGTCAAACACATAATTAAATTAGAAGAAGTCATTCTCTTTAAGATATAGTCTTACCAATTAGTCATTGGGAGCTTCTGGACCAAGTCTTATCAGCTGTGTGGCAGGGGATATTGTGAAGATGTGTCATGAGTCAGGATGAAGTATAAAGGAAGTGTAAAAGTAGTGCTATTTCAGGTATCACAAACCAGTTCTGAGTTCGTGAAGATCTTGTGTGAAGTATTTAATTCTTGTCACTTAGGAAAATCTCTCTTGGAACAGAGGAGCAAATGAGGCACAATGGAGAGCTGTTTTCTTGGTGCTGGAAGTGCACAGCCATGGCATAGTGCAGCCTGGGGATCTCCCACCAGACTTGCATTTTACATCTGGAGCTGGGAGTCAAGAAACCTCTTTTAATCCACTGATTTGGATAGGTTTCCAGAGGGCAGTTCACATTTGAGGCAGTATTATTCCTCCAGTAAATACAAAGTAATCAAGTTCTAAATGTATGAAGTAATTTATTCCAATGTTTTCAGTTTCGTGTAATGAAGCCAGCCTGTGAGACCTATCTATGCAGCTTGGCTGAATTTGCTTGGACAAGAATTTGGCTTCCAGGAAGTGAAGAGTTTATGGAGAAGCCAGGCAGAGCCCTCTTTAGAAGAGGAGATCTTGCTCCACAGCTCTCATTTTATGAAAGTGTTTGGTACCACCACTCCTTTGCCCAATACTTAGGTCAGTCATTTCTCTGGTTAAACACTCTTCCTAAAAGTCAACTGCGTCATTCATTCTCCAAGCATTAAATAGGAAACGAATAAATTTATTTTTTGTTTCCTTTGCTGTGAATGTTACATAAATTCATCTGTGAAGCCAGGCTTGGAGCAGGTCTAGTCAGCATCTGCTTTCAAGTGCTGTGCCCCTGCTGCTGTAGACATGTCTATGGTGGCAGCAAGATCCCCATCACAACTTTCCATCTGACACAACAATGGGAATATTTAGTAGATTGGTTCCATTTTTGAGATGCTTCTGTAGCAGTTTAATGTCATCTGGTGGACTCTGCTGCAGCTTGTCCATCCCAGCTTCTTGCAAGTTTCTAACTCCTCTTTTGGAACTCATACAGCAGTATGGAGAACTAATTTAATGAGTTGATCTAGGCAAAAATAGTCACTGTAAAGACTCATGGCTACTAAAGCATTAGGGAATTCGTGTACTGAAACATTAATGGTTAGCAAGCTTTGCATCATGAAGTGTGTTCTCACCTCCTGCATGCACACATGCACAGGCTTGTTCATTTTCCATTTGGAGTGTGGGACTGTAGGGTTTCTGGTCCGTGATCCCACCTTCCTCTGAGAGACAGTACTGCCAAAAGCAGAAGGACCTGTACTTTTTGGAAGGTGGCACCTTTTGTATTTGAGCTTGCAGCAATAGCTGCAAAAATTCCAGCTCTCTTTCAAGACCACCCTGCTGCATGTGCAGTGTATTTGTGTGGGAATGGTGCATGCTGGAGTTGGCTTTCTTTGCAAATCTGTGCCAAAATACTTGCTGTCAAACTGATCCAGACTCCAGTGGTGGGGTTGCTTACCCCTGTACCACCAGCAGCACTGTCAGTTCACTTTGCTTCTCGAGGGCCCACGGTATGCTGCTGTTCTGGAGGCAGACAGAGTGGATCAGCTGCAGGTTCTGCCTGTGGTGAAGCAGGTGTTGGTCTCTTCCCAGAGAAGGACGGGCAGCTCAGTGGTTCCCTCCATCCACAGATGGCTCTGGCAGGTGGTGGGGATGAGAAATGAGCAATGGGCAGGAGGAGTGATGGGATAACCCTGGGGCAGGTCACCAGACATCACAGACCTCACCTTCATGTGGGCCTCTTTTTGTGCTCGGAAGACAAATAGGCAAAAGTTCTTTCTTCGTGTATTTAGCAGTTGTTCGGTGGTGGTAAGAGGACAGTTGAGGGAGGGGACTGCTTTCATGTACCCATCCCCCTCAAAGCTCTCCCCCATGACTTCAATAATGGCTATTCACTGTTAAAAACTGCCTTTCCTCTTTTGTGATGTTATTTAGCACAGGCTTCAATTAAAAGCAAGCCCAGGGAAAATAGGGGGTGGTTGCCTAGTAACCAATTGCCTTGGGATCTGGAAAGATACAGCAGAAATAAGGGTTAATTTTTGCAGGTGAAAGTAGGAATGTCCAGGGATGTGGGTGGTGGAAGTTTTAAGCTAAAAAGATCTAGGACATGTTTCAGAGAAGCAGAGTTCCCCCTGGGTTCTCTCTCCAAATAACAACACAAGATGAAATGTGTTTGTTTAGTTAGAATCCACAGCCATGAAAAGTTAGAGAGAGCACAAGATCACTCGTTGAGGGTGCTTCCGTGTGTGTTTTATTTACATAATTTGCCACAGTATTGCAAGGTTTTCTATCTCTGCATCTCATTCACAGTTCAAAGCTTGCCTTAAGTAAGCAGCTGCACATGGCCACATAGCCTACAAAAAATAGTAACTGCTTTTGTACACGTGTTCCCTCAGGTAGCCTGGTTTCCTCAAGGTACCACAGGTGTCAAAAGATCAGTGTTAAGTACTTTAAGGTTTATTTTGAGAGAGTCAAGGCCTGCAAAGAGCTTCTGGAGGCTTGAGTCTGAAAATCAAGCAGCAACCATGGTTCTTCAAAACTTCCTAGTCTGCTTATTTTCCCTTCTTTAGTATATTTTAGGTAGTTTCAGAATAGGATAAATAGAGATGAGAGATGGTTTGAGTAACAGTGCATGCCACTCATGAAAATATTCTTGACCTATGTGTCTAAACGACCTTGAACCGAAGAGCATGAATCCAGATGTGGAGCTGAGTGACCTTTTGGGTACCTCTGTGCCCACCCCCAGTGGAGAAAGCTGAAGTGAAGGGGCCGAGAATGCAGCAATCAGATGTGAAGGTACCTAAATGTGCTTCAGCTTGGACTCTCTTTGATGGTGTGTGTCATCAGGAAGTGTGAAACTCCTCTGCAGATCTGCAGCTGGTTCCCTGTGAAGGTAATCAGGCATCCTGAGAAATCCTTTGCACATTAACTGGTACGTGTGCAATATACAGTGGTTATTTTGTCTGGATATTAGAGTCTGCTTCTTCTCACTGATGAAAGCAGAAGGTAAAATTAATCCTCTTCACATGCTGTTGTTATTTCTTTGTGCTTATTTATATTATTAGAATTATTATTTATATTTTTAGCATTTTAGGAGCCTTCCTTGTGGTCCCTCTCTGCTGCACTCAGTGCTTTATGGGTATGTACTGCAAAGACTTCAAAAGATTGCATGCTAACTATGGCAGAAGTCAGCGGATAAATGCAACAAATAGATATGGGAGAAAAATAAGACAGTAGCTTTCTCTTAAAGTAAGTCATGATCCCAACAAATCTGTCAGGTTTTTTGTAGACAGCATGCTAAAGGGAAATCTTTCTAGATTTCTTTCAAGATTTTTCAAGAAGACAGTAAGTTTTGGCCTCACAGGTGTTATGAACAAACTGCCCAGAACTGGGAGCCTCTCAGGAGAAAATCTGATTGTCTGATTGATATTTATTTGACTGGGTAGCAGAGGCAGGTATCTCTATCAGAGTTAGGATCAGTAGCTTGGTAGCAAATAAGAAATTACGGGTAGAGATAGGTTCCACTCAGAGGGACCATGAGAGTCTTCAGACATTTCTGAGTCTGCTGTTGCAAATACGAATCCATTATCATCAAAGCAAGGAAACAGAAAATAGTCTCCATGGCAGCATTTTGAATGAAGGGCAAGCAGGACCAGAATATGTGAAGTGCTATAACACACAGTTGATGGACCCTGTTTCTCAAGATAGCCACAAGTTTGGACGAATCTCCATTTGGAAATGAAAAATATTGTAATTAGGGTAAGAGGGAAATACTGCCAAGACTTAAATATGTTTTTAATCTGCACAAGATTGCCCAGGTCCTTGGCACTGTTTGAACTGTAAAACCGATGACTGGATTGTCGTTCCTCAAATTTTACATCCTTTGGGTCAGGTACAAGTATCTAAAGACATCCCAGTGCTACAAGCTTCATGTTAGGTGCACCCTGGAGAAGAGGAATGTACGTGTTTGGGATTTTTTTCAATGTTTTGTAGTAAAATCCTTTGGAGTATAATTTAAAATACTGTATCCCTTCACTCCTTCTCAGAGAAGGATATGTGTGCTGGGCTTTGGTGTGGTATCCCACTTAGACCACAGCAGCCACTCTGTAGAGAAGAGCTGTCCTGTGGGACAGCTGTATTTTGCTTTGAGATTTACCAATGGCAAAGCATTTCCCTGTTTTCCCATTTCCAGTAATTGAGATTTAGAAGTAATCAGCTTTTTCCTGAGCAAGGAAGAAACTTTGTTCATGATCATATGAACTTCTAAGCACAAGGTGTGCTCAACACTGTTTATGAAGAACCTACAGGCAATAAGTTTTTTTAATTAAATAACTTTGACCTAGAATGAGATTTAATTAAATACTATATTAAATAGACTTAAACAAAAAGGCATTTAGTAAACCACCATGCAAATTTAAAGGTAATTAAAATTTGAAATCTGTTGACTTTACGTTATCTCTATAATTGATGGTAAATGTGAACAGATCAAATACACTTTTTTATTATTGTTTATTTTTTTTATTTTTTGTGCAAGCTAAGATTGCTAATGATTCCTTTGAATTATTTTTGTATCTATCTGATCTGTTGGATTCATCATTAGAGTGGGTGTCTTTGGGGTTGGTAGTTACTGGTTGGTTTGGATGCACCAAAGAAGTCTTGCATAATACAGAGGTGACAGGGCACTCATTAGAGAAAATAAGCTAAAGCATTAACTGAAGACAATAATGAAGAAAGTACTTCTAACCAGAAATTTTGACTATTGACTCTCCTAGTTAGGCTGAAAAGAGAGGCTCAAATTAAAAAGTATATGAAACCACTAAAATAGAAAAACATCCTCCAAGAGTCTCTAGAGTTGGAACTGGACCAACTCCACTAGAGCAGGACTGTATTCAGTCAACCAAGACAGCTGACTAATGTAATTCTTGAGACTAAGGTCAAGAAAGCATTGCGCAATATTCATAATTTTCTAGCCAAGAATGACTGACCCTTGCTCTGAGTGATAAATAAGCAGTATGCATACATCAAAAACCTTTAATAAATGCCTGCACCTAGGCAATATGGTCCCAGATGTTGAGAAACCTGGTTCTGCTGTTTGAACCTGTAGATAAAATGAGTGGTGAAGGGAGTCCCTTCACTCAAACCTCACAGGGAGTCAAAATGAGCGTGACGCGTGGGACCAGTCTGTGTCTGCCTCTGCAAAAGCCAAGGCTTAACTAAGCTGACATATTTCTGTACTGGTGACATCTGTTACTACTGCTCCTGCTCTGCTCAGCTGATGTGACCCAGCTGTGGATCAGCATTTATGAAGGAGCTGAGGATTATGCGCTCAGTATCTTTTCAATACATCCTGCTGCAAACTCCGCTGATTTCCAGGGCAACCTCTAGAGAGCAATCCAAATGTTCAGAAGGCTGCCAGCTCTCTATCTTGCTGTCCTCTGCATTGTCCTCCTCTCCTGCTGCCCTCCCTGGCCCCCCTTACCTTGGCAATTCATCCATCCCCAACCACCTCAAGAAATGATTGTGGTTTTTGCTTTCAGAATTGCAATGTGTATCTCAGAAAGTCATAAAATACCCACAGCCAGTTGAACAGGCAGGATTTAAGATGACCTGCAAGCATCTGGAGAGAATAGACTATAACCATAGATAAAAATTACAATTTAACTTCTATTTTCTGAAAGAGAAAAACCACGTGAAAACAATGGGCTCTCCCATTTACCCTCCAGATTACAAGGTAACAGAAATCAGTTCTTATTGTATTGAGTCCTTTAAAAAGATCTGCCTTTCTCAGCATATTTATAAATTAGTCTGACTTTGAAATCGTGGCATGTGGATGGTTTCAGAGGTGAAAAGATGAGCATTATTTGCATAATAAAATCACAAAAGGAGTGAGTATGCAAAATGTAATTTATTTAAAATTCACAGGTGCAGAAGATTAATAACAAAAATAGTTACCTTCTGAATGTAAATTAATGGCAACGTCCAGAACTAAGAGCTTTCTTTCCCACAATTAGGAAAACCTTTGGAGAAGGGATATTCAGCATGATCTGACTGTGATAGATCCTCTCAGAGCAGGCAGGGTGAGGGCAGGCAGTCCCATGCTCCCCTGTGCCAACAGCAGATTTTCTGAATACTCCATGGGATTCTAGATATGAGCTGCCATGGGCCAGGGTGGCCAAACAAGCAGGTCTGAGTGGCAGCAGTGCCTCTATCAAATGAAGTACATAATAAGTGTTTTAAAGGATCTGCTCTTGTGTTCCAGAGACATAAGTTTGTCACCTTTTTTTTTCCTCAATCAATGTCTGTGCAGTTGGTTGATGCAAAACGGATGACTGGAGGGTATTTGATAATCCCAGGATCTTGTAAAAATAACTTCCTTTTCCTGTTACAAGCAAAGGTGACTGTAATGATTGCAACAATGCCACTACATTTCTGACAAAAACTTGATGAAGAAATTGGGGTTTATTACAGTTTTATGTTATGTGGTGTGGTTAGTGATGCGTTACACTTGAAAAGCCCAGACAGAGACAACCTGAATTCTTCCTGCATGCCCTGTATTTTCTAGTAAATGGTTTCTGAAGCTCCTACCCCTAGGGACTACTTGGCCAAGGCACAGGGAAGGATGTTTGAGCTTCGATTTGATAAAGAATAAGTTTGGGTTCTTCTCTTCTAACTGTAGACCTACTGATGTGACCTACATCTGGCCTAGTTTAAATGTCTACCTCCAGATGGAATGAGATGAGCTACACACCAAAAATGTCTGTTACTCTCTGTTGTGGAAGAAAGGAAGGTAGCCACTGACCTCTTGGTTGTTCTGCTCTGTGGAAAGCTGCTGTTGGCTAAATTAAACCTTTCCTAAGGGGATTGAATGGTGGCCTGGAAATGGTCAGTAAATAACTGTTTATGGTGTTGGAATTAAATCTGGAAAGGCATGTCCTAGGAGGCTTCATAGCAGAGATTAAAGCATCTGAATATCAAAGTGTATGAGAAGAACAAAGACTACTGTTAGATTTTAGATGGGTTTATGGTTTCAATATATGATTTGCAAATACTAGGTTTATTTCAGCTGAGTTTTTGAATCAAGCCCATGCCAAAAAGCGTGTTTGAAAACTCCACAAGCAGCTTGAAATAAACAGGGTTTTCTGTTAATTACTGTTTTGCTTATTTTACTGCTGTGTGATCCACTGATATGAACCTCTGTGCTCACTAATAACGTTGGTGGTATCCATACTGCATCTGTACTGCGGGATCTGGTGCTGCTTTCCAGCACTCAGGTCTAGGTACTTCCAAGCTCCACAGTGGTGGAAGGCTCTCATTTCCTTCTTTCAGTAGACCCAAAAACTTCAGTTTACATATAGAGAAAGTGCAAGTAGCAGAGCATCACAGGATGCTCCAGTGGGCCACTCAGGTTGGTCATCAGAGGGGAATAATTATAGACTCATAGGACTGTTTAGATTGGAAAAAAATTTTAAGGTTGTCAAGTCCTACCCTTAATCCAGCACTGCCCAGTCCACTGCTAAACCGTGTCCCTAAGTGCCACATCCACACGTCTTTAAACACCTCTAGGAATGGCTACTGCACCACTGCTCTGTAAAGCCTGTTCCAATGCTTGAGAGCCCTTTCTGTGAAGAAACTTTTCCTAATATCCAGTTAAACCTCCCCTGGTGCAACTTGAGACTGTTTCCTCTTGCCCCATCACTTGTTGCTTGGAAGAAGAGACTCACCCCCACCTGGCTACAGCCTCCATTCAGGTGGTTTTGGAGAGAGATAAGGTCACCCCTGAGCCTTCTTTCTCCAGGTAAACACCCCCAGCTCACGCAGCTGCTCCACATAAAACTTGTGCTCCAGCCCCCTCACCAGCTCTGTTCTCCTCAGGACAAGCTCGAGCCCATTAATGTCTTTCTTGTAGTAAGGGGCCCAAAACTGAACACAGGATAATTGTGGCCCAGGTGCATTTTATAACACGTTTCTGCCCTATATTATAGACTGAGCCATGGTGATACAGTACTAATTTAGTGCTTGGCTTTGCTCCCAAAGTCCATTGTTCAAAGGTTTCTAGAATAAATCAGCAAAAGTTTTGTTATGGTAGATAACATGATAAATTTTCTTCCTGATTTGCTTTCTTGTTCCTCTTCTGAACTGGTCCATATTGGCTCTTTCTGTTCTGCTTCCAGTTCTCCGCACAGTGCACCAATGCCATGCAGGTGTCAGCTGTCATTTCCTTCTGTAGTAGGGTTAGCTGCTACACAGGTGTTTGCAGCACCAGTCCAGGGGCTCTCAGCTTCAGTGACTGACAAATCAGTAGATGGCAGCTGAAGTGAGTCTGCAGCTTGAAGGGAATCAGGTGAATGAGAACTGGGGGAAGAAGAGTTGTACCCTGGGCATGGAGTTGTTCCACCCAGGGACCTACTCAGAAGCAGCAGCCAGAGGAAAGGCAGTTACCATCTCCTGGCTATTATTAAATTGTATTGATCAACAGGAGTGGTGGCTAATGCTAAAAAAAGCCCTGGCATTGGGCAGTTGTAGGTGCTCTCTCCATTCAGACCATGAGTTTCTAACTGGGGGACAAGCAAGCCAGGATAAAATGAGTTTGTTTAAGCTGAAAGATCTCTTCCAGGCACATTTTGCCTAGGTCAGAAGGGCATCTCCATGTAGGAAAGTCAGAGACAGGCTGAGGTGCCGAGCGTACGAGGGCAGAGCTGTCAGAGGTATATAAAGATGATGGCCCCCACAGCAACATTTGGAGAGCAGAAGGAAATCACTGGGCAGTAGGAGTGGAAGAGGAGAGCAGGTGGCAGGCAGAAAATGCATGATGTGGTCAGAGAGTGAGGGATAAATTTCAGTGTTGACAGCAAATGGATAAATAGATCAGCAGGATCTGCACTGATAAAGCTGACACCAAATGCTGTCACTTAGAGAGCTGCACAACTAAACAGGAATTTAAGAAGGGAAGCAGCAGCAGAAGAACTGATAGAACAGCACACAGGTAAAATGAGGCAGAGAGAGATCATTTGGCTTAATTCCTCTGCCTTTGCTACCTTCCTTCTACACCCAGAAAAAAAACCTTGAGGAAGGAGACAGGAACAAAAACAATTACCATAATTTGCCATAAATCTCCTTTTGGCCCTACTTTCTCTTTCCTATGCCAATGGCATAATGGGAGGTCATCTCCTGAGAGCATTTCCTCTACCAGCTTTTTAGAAGGTGCAGAATAAATGTGTTCACTGTGAAGTATGAAATGTGGCTGATGGCCTTTGTAGAGGAAAATTGTTAGGGGTAGATTTGAGCTTTAATAGTGCTGGAATACACAGCATGTGATGCTGTCCAGATGTGGAGGGCAGCTTCTTATTTATTCTTGATCTGGAAAAGGTATGAATGATACTAAATACTGCCTGCTTCTGAAGAGATTTATGGCATGAACTTAATGTGGGCTTCTCAAGAAGATATGAGAAGAGAATATAAAATGAAACATGGCTGTTTATAATTGAAGAACACTCTCCCCAGGGGATCATATTACCATTTTTTTTTTTAATGAAAATTCAGTCAACTAGATATTTAGTTAGCCCAAGGAAATGTTTTCAGTTATCAATTAAAGGAAGTGTGGGTGTTCTGTTCCTTGAAGAAACCATATCTTAAAATGAATCAGGATGCTGGATAATTATCATTTTACTCCTTATTAAATTGCTTTTTTTTCCTCCAGCAGTGGCTGTAGCAGCTGTTTAGCCACATTCATTACACTTGTAAAGTTTTTATTTTAACCACAAATACTAGGACTAACATTAGTTTTTTGAAGTTAGTTTTTCAGCTGACAGTTGAATACTGAATCAGTAGGAATTTAATCAGTTTACTGTTTAAGTATCATTAAACATAAAGGCAAATTTCTAGATGTGAGTTAAGTTTGCAAAGGACTGAATTATGAAGTTGCTGTTAATGCTATTGTAAAGATCTGCATTTTTGAGAGTTTACATTAAACATGCAAAATTATTTTAATAACATGCTCACTTTTTAAAGAAGGTGAATTAGAAAAAAGGATTTGTATATGAAATATGCTTTTTCCTGAATATTAATAAGGCATGGATCAAAAAAAATTGTTTGTTGAACATTCACTCAGAATTTAAGGCAAAGCACAGTTCTGCTGTAGATGAGATGATGTTTCAATGCACTGGTCAAGGTGGGTTTTCATTGCTATTCACAACTGCAGAATGTTTCAAAACTCGGTGGTCATGGAGTAATGCATGGAAATAGTGCTGCAGAAAAGTGAGGAGCTACGAAACATGCACAAGAAAAAGCACTTAACTGTAACATTTGTGAGTATCTCTGTGTGATAAGGACTAAAACATATTTGTATGCCCAGCTTTTGCAGGGGCTGGATTGTAGTTCTGTCACTGTCTTCCACATTTGCATACTGACTCTTGGCCTTCTTGGTCTCGTCCTAAGCCTCCTATAGGTCTCACAGGGCTTGTAAGTTCTCTTTCTGAATTTTATCTGAAGGCATTTCTAAGCAGTTTCAGATCGGTAGATTGAGGACAAGATGTTGAATGGGATGACTACACGCCCTAGATGATGAAGTTGAAGGATAAGAAAATAAGGACTTGAGGGAACTGTGCAACTATAAGTGCAGAATAGGGTACTTTTTGAGCTGAGTTCGCATTAAATGCATTTCTGCTTTAGTCTTAAAGTATCCCACTGTTTTACTTAGAAAATTAGAGGCTTTTGAGTAAAGTATAGCTGCAAATCATAAACTAATTTGCATTGTCAGGAAAACCAATTGCAAGTGAGAATAGCTGAGGTGGGAAGTAATCTCCTGAGATTCTCTAGTCCAAGCCCCCTGCACAAAACATGGTCAACTAGAGCAGAGTACTCAGGACTATGTCCAGTCAGGTATTAAATCTTTCCAAGCATACATACTCCATAACCACTTCAGACAGTCTGTTCCAGTGTTCGATTACCAGCACAGTGAAAAAGTCTCTTATGTTTAAGTAGAATTTCCCCTCTGTCAGATTCATGCCCATTGCCTCTTGACCTGTCACTGGGTGCTGCCTAAAGGAGCCTGGCTCCATCTTCTTTCCTTCTTCCATCAGATGTTTACACATAGGCACGTGTTCTCCCAGGCCTTCTTCTCACAGAGCTGAACAGGCACAGCTCTCAGTCTCTCCTCGTATGGCAGAAGCTCCAGTCCCTCCATCATCTTGGTAGCCTTTTGCTGGACTTGCTCCACAAAGTCCCTGTCTCTCTTGTACTGGGGAGCCCAGCACTGGGCACAGCGTTCCTGACCTCGGTGTGTCAGTGGTGCCGAGCAAAGGGAAGGATGAGCTCCCTTGCCCTGCTGGCAGTGCTGCCCTGTGCAGCCTGGGGGGTTGCTGGCCACCTTCACTGCAAGGGCCCCATGCTGGCTCATGGCCAGCTTGGTGTCCACCAGGACTCCCAGGGCCATTTTTGCAAAGCTGCTTTGCTGACATTTGCCTGAGTTGTGTCATGGTGCCTGGGGTTATTCCTCCCTGGAGGCAAGATTTTGTGCTGTCCTTTGCTGAAGTTCATGGGACTGACATTAAAACAACAGATTGTCCCTGGAACTGGCTTGTTTCCTAACGAGAGGTGGACAGAATACATTGAATGTTAGATAAAATGAAAGGATCCACTTGTTTCCCATTATATGATTAAACCTTGTCATTCCTTAGACTGGCAGACCAGGAACTCATTTGCTGAAGCACCAGCATTTGGCTCTTACAGTCAGATGGAAGTTTCTGATTAAGAAGCCTAAGCCTGCAATTGCTGGAAGTCTGTGGGTGCCATTCCATGAGGTGGAATGTGGGAGTGATCCATCTTTGTTAATGCTGGGTCATTTTTAGATGCAAAAATAGTGTGGTTGGGTACCTAACTTTCACTTCCTCTTTCTGCAAGCTTTTTCTTTCAAAAAACTTAAAGAACACTTTTTGGCTGATATATGTTCATATCCAGATAAGCCAAAGGTACTGCAGCTTTCCCAAAAACTGCAATCTCGACGTTACAGCTTTCCTGGCATTCACAGCCAGTGCTTGAAGGCAGTCTGACATGTTCAGTCCAAGTGAAGATGTTGTGCATACAATGAAAGACCTCTCATTGTTTTTAACCTTAACTGCAAAATAGTATCAAGCAAGTGCAGGCAGGTTTTTCTTTGTGTGTTTTCAGCTTAACTGTAGTTTGAAAACAGATGAACTGAATTGCAGTGTAGAGAAGACTGAAATAAAAAGGAAAAAAGAGTCAAAAGGGTTATGAATACGCATCTGCTCAATATTTAAGATCATTATTATGAAAAATATTGAGATACATAAGCATTGTATGCTATTAAAGATTTAAATATGTTAGATCATAGTTGGACCAAATATTTTTCTGAGACTATCTGTTTCCAAGAAAGCTGTTTGGCAAGACTGAAAGGTATCCCTTCTTCAGATTTGCCCAAAGGCACTCAGTAGTTTGCCTTCTGAAACTGTGATGAAGAAATGCCTTCTACTTAAGGAAGCTCTCATGATGAAGTGGCTCAAAATCACTCCAACTCCCAGTAAGCCTTCTTTTTAGCTAAAAGTTAATCTAGGGTGATGGCGTGATGCATCATGAAGAGCTTACTTTTGCCTGTCCTGAATAATTTCGGTTAGAATCAGGTTTCTATCTTATGTCACCTTCTGTTTACAATCCTCCCAAAAATTGTGCAGCAAGTCCATTGCTGTGTTGACAAGCTAGTTGTGTTTTCTGCTGGGTCTCCTTGAAGCAAAATCTATGGTAAATCTTTATGTATCAAGTCTGTTGTAAATGAAAGAACGCACGCACTGCTCACTGTCCCAGGACCAGTGTTGCTGTATATTGTTTTGAAAGGTAACACAAATCCCAAAGAATCAAGATTTCTTGGCATGATAATATATATTCAAAAAAATGTTGGCTGGTGTCAGGACTTGTTTTGAACTGTTTGGAAGGGGCGCAGGGGAGGCGACGGGGAGCATACGGGGGATGGCTATCTTTCCCAGACAGTTGACTGATGCTGTGAAAAACCCAGTTCACGCACAGGAGGCACGACTTCACAGCTCTGCTTTTCACATGTTACTGTCAGCAAGCCTTTCAGAAAGGATCAGTACAGAAATAGGCAGGTTTGGTGCCCGCCACCGATCCCACCCTAACACCATCTGGTGAAAACAAGAAACCCTGGGAGCGGTTTGTGCAAGTGGGTTTGGCAATTGGCACATAACCTCACCTGCAGTGCCTGTGAAATGCTGCCTGGTGTCACTTTGTCGAGGGATAATGAAGAAAGGGAAAATATCTTGATACAACAAAAAGTAAATTCTTGTGCAAATCTACAACCTCTTATTTAGATCGAACTCTTATGCTGTGAGTTTTTAATTAAATTAGTTACACAATCCCTAGGCAAAAAAGCAACTGAGTATTTTCTTTTAAGTTCTGAAATTTTATGGGGTTTAGCATTTATTTTTGTGTAACTTCATTTCTGTTTACTGAAATACAGGGAATATTTTAGATTCTATTAGGAAGAAATTATTGACTGTGAGGGTGGTGAGACATTGGAACAGGTTGTCCAGGGAAGTGTGGATGCTCCAACCCTGGAAGTGTCCAAGGCCAGGCTGGATACAGCCATGAGCAGCCTGATCTAGTGAAAGATTCCCTGCCTGTGGTAGGAAGTTGAAACAAGATGATTTTTTAAAGTCCTTTCTAACCAAACCATTCAATGATTCTATGATTCTCATAGGGTTAAAATCAATATGTTTCAGACAGCTCTCGCCCTTTTTGGCCAGACCTGGCACAGGCTGTAGCGAATTGAATGGGTCTGAAATTCTTTATTGAATGATTTTTGGTCTTTTGTTGTCCCTGAAATTGCAGTCTGCAGAACAGGTGTTTGAATGCATTATTTCCTATGTAAAAGAATGTAAAGCCATTGATTCATTTCGGGAAACAGGGCCTTTATATCATCATAAAATAGGTTTTAGCAAAAACTTTTTAATAATTAGATATTTCATGTTTTCTAAAATTTCATCATGTTCATAGTTCATTTTGCTTAACGGAGCAAACACTGGGAGATACTTAGTGAAATTCTTTTACTTTTTCTCTGAGATGAGAAGTTAATCTTTGGACATTACTTGTGGTTTTATTTTTCTGCTTTCAGATCCACTGCTTAATCCAAGCTTAGCTGTAAATGAACATATGACTCATTCTCTAGATAGCAGTTTGGAAGGGGAGTCTTTACATGTCTAGTTTGTTATTGTTTCACTTCCTTTTTAATACTGTAAATTCTGCCTTCAATATTAAAATAGACTCTAAAGGAGACATGGTACTTTTCCGAAACAGATCTTGACCCTAAAAGTAATTTTTGTAAACAGAAGTGTCTGCTGATCTTTTAGAAGTAATGACATTTTTTGTAACTTCTGCACTGCATAATTATGGGAATGGCTCTTTCTGCTTTCATATTGCAAATCTTTTGTCCAAATTGTCACTTTATGAGAGGAAATTTTGAAAAGTTCAAGAAAATGAGTAGGCTGGAAAACAGTAGAAAAAGTACTAGAGGGCAAATAGAAGGGGTTTAATTTTTTTTTTGTTCTAAATACCTGGCATTGCTATGTTACTTCTCTGAATCAGTCATGTATTACAGTGGAAGAAAAATTAAGCCAAGTGCTATTGAAAGTAACTCTACTACTCTCCCCAAAATTTAAACTCTCTAATCAGAACAGCAGTTTAAATATTGTAAAGTTTACTGACTTAATCATAAAATGTTGCAATACAGTAGCAAATGCAATCAAGAATCAGGAACTACCTCTGATGCCATAGAAGAGCATGGGATATCAGATACATTACTTCCTCCAAGAGAAATCTCTTACCTGAAAATATTTCTACATGTACTGGGTAAAAGCAGGTGAATTTAAAAATAAATTGTGATTGCTGCATTCCTTGCAGAAAAGTTTATAAAACATCCATACAGCATTGAAGTTCTTTATAGAATAGCAATATTCTCTCTTTCATGAAAAAATTATTTTCCAGATTTTTTTTTACATCTCTTGCCTTGCTTAAAAGTCTGTCTGCATGGTTTGCTTCTGAAGGGAGCACTTCAACCCTCGAAATCTTAAAACTGTGACCAATTGTATGGTTTTTTGTGACTGTGACAATATTTGTTATTTCTCTTTGAGCCACTGCTTCTGAAGTCATGTGAAATTATGAGTTTTCAGCTTTCATTAAGCAATAAAAAAGAAGTTTCTGGCCCTTCATGGTCTGGAGAGAACAGCTTGGAAATGTGACTGGTAACAACTGAAAAATCAGAAAGCAGGTCAATCTCTCAGATTGATTTTTCACCCAGCCTTATGTTTTTGTGGAGGGGAGTCTGACTCTCATCTTCTGCCAAGACTGACAATGTTGTCAATATTCTGTGATCTCTGGCAGTGTATTTTATCATGTGTATCATCAAGATCAGAGTTTCAAATTTTATACAGATAAAACTGTTGATAGACAAAGTGATGGTAGAAATATGAAAAAATCCGAATACTTTCAAGAGTAATTTTTGTGTGTGTGCAAGAGCTTCTGTTTTTAAATGTGCCCCATAAGCATACATTATATATTATCATATATATGTTTCATTATATATATATATTATAATACATATAATATATATACATACACATATATATATGTATGTATGTATGTGGTTTTACACACAACTGGTCTTGCAAGAGACAAACCTGCACAGACATGGAGAAGGTTGTATGGAGTTTAACTCAAGGCCTTTGATTGGTCAGACACTTTAAGATTCCTGTCCTTTAGCTTGGTTTTACATAATACATCCAAACTTGTCTCCTCCAGCCAGGAGAGAAAAAGTACAGGGCAAAGTCTTGCTATAATTATAGATGTAATAAACCATTTTTATATTTCTTCAGGAGCAGTTAACTGAGAACACCCAAAAGCTTAGATCCAGTAATTTACTATTTTAAGATTGCCCGGAACAAGTTAATGTTAGGTTTAGTGCTTTGTAATTTAACTATAGAAGTGCACCTAAAATTTTTAGATTTAGTTTTGCAGACCTTAAGAAGATTTGCTTCTCTATTTGTGTTTATATTTGAAGTGTGTTTAATAATTTGCTGTTAGGTGCACAAAACTACTGCTACAATCCCAGGTTAGCTAACAGTAGTTGACAGTGTATTTCTTTTTTCTCTGGGCTGTTTTAGAGATTCTGTACTGCAATCTTAGCCTGATCTTAATGAGATCCAGCCAGGAGTTAAAAGAGCACTATCCCCTGCATGCACACACACACACTCTCCAGAAATACTGTTGTGGTTGTTTTTTTGCTCAAAGCAGGGACTTGGGAAGCTGCTGCAGCCTCTGGGAGCTGGGATTTGTTGTGGGGGGGTGGTGAGAGGTAACCAAGACAAGACTGACTGTGGCCACCAGGCTTCAGGCTACAAATCGATGTGGGCTAAAAAACGGAGCTTTCAGCTAAATCTAGAGGAAAAATCTGTTCGTGGTGCAAGACTAATCTGATAGCCCCCACTAGTAACAGCCCTGCCTTCAGTCCTGGCTTAAGAGAACTCAGTCCTGCTCCTAGAGGATCCCACATGTGGAAGCAAACAGCCCTGATACATCCACAGCTGTCTCACCTTATACAACAGAAATGTAAGTTATAAATAATCACTGAATTGCATTTATTTGCACATGGGAAGAGAGCAGAGGAAGAGACAGGGAGACATTAACTGTTATGTTTTTTGTTGTAAATGGCACAGAAATGTGAGTGATGCTTGAGCAGCTCATTCGTGAGGCTGCTCTCAGTTTGATGTGGACATCCAACTGGTTTGAACCGAGGGCTATCCCACAGCCACCCTCAAGCTGTGAGATTAAACTCTCCTGCTTGGAAACCTGGCACTCTGAAAGTGTCTTTCTACACAAGAGGATCAGGCTGGATGGAGTGCATAGCATAACCTTGCTTCATCTGCCTGTGGGTGCCCTTCAGGCAGGCGACATTGAAGAGGAAACTGGTTTCCATAGATCCAGGGAGGCAGAAAAAAATAGAAAGAATGAATGAACTCAGGATGAAGGCCTGAGTGTCTTTGACCACATCTTACCATATTAAGTAGAGAAGAGTTTATACCACTTAAAAAACCAACTGAAAACCAAAACTTTTTAAAAATCCCAAAAGCAAACAAAACCAAAACAAAAAAAAACCAAAGAAAAAGTAGAAGGAAACGTGTTTAAACAGCTATGGGTGAGTCAGCATACTGGAAGCTAATGCACATGACTGATGAGATTATCTGTAAATCTCTTTTTCCACTTTCCCCCTCTTCCCCTAAATTACAGTTTAATGACTCTGCTTTTAAAAGCTTGTTGCTTTCCTGAAGGCCAAAACCTCCCTCTGTCCTCCGGAGAGGTCAGCTCTCTTCTCCTGGCACAGAGCTACATTCCCATAGGCTGGGGGCAGATTTTAAAGCCCCAAACACATGTTGAAGCTCATTTGCTAATTATTTACTTCAGGAGAGAATAACTTTGATTTCACAGTAAGTATTTTCAAGGCCATTTTTTTAACCTTGCACAGAAAGGATATTCAGTGCCTTCAATCATGAGTGTGTGTAAGTGAGAAGATAATAATGCAGGGCCTGGATTTGTAGCATCTGCTGAGGCACCAAATGCCAAGGATAACCACACTTCTAATTGAGAAGTGCCATCATTAATTCAGGTATCTCATGTAATTAAGGGTAATTAATAATCATCATTAGTTAAGGTATAAATTAGGTGGGGTGAAGGCAACAGTAAGGTTAGACTGGTGGATCTGATGTCTCTGTGTAATGGAGGAAAGGAGACTCAAGAAGTTCTCCAGCTCCCATCCAAAATCTCCTGTAATGTACCTTGCGCAGTTATGCCTAAACCCCTCACAAACCCCACACATCCCTAATCCAGGCTGTCAGTCCAGCCTCTTTCACAATTGTTAATCTTTTACTAGGGAGGTGGGGAGCTGGGATTTGGGGGTTTTTTCCCTTGCTTCTTCAGAATAGCAGTACTTGCTAGGATGGCTGGAAGCACATGCACTGGCAAGCCTGCTGCGCTAATCCTCATGGGATGCCCAACTCCCTGGTTTCCTGAGTACAGGCTGTTCAGAAGCGTAGGTTGGCTGTGATGCAACTCCAGCCAACACCCTCAGTGTTTCACAGTCTTGACATAACTTGATTCCAGGAATGACTAGAGCCAAATCTGCTTTAACTTTTCTCCTTCCTCATGTGCACTTACTTCGATTTTGTGCCTGATCCAAAGAACAAAAATTTGTAAATTCAAACCACTGCTCAGGAGACGAAAGTGTGGCTTTCAGCTTTGTTCCTCCAGATAGCCATGAAATAGGAAGAGGGAGAAGGCAAAATTTCTCTTCCTTTAAAGAAATGCACCAATTCAAAGCTGGGTACTTGCTAATGTTTATCAGCCCGTTCAAACAAAGCTCCTGTGATTGCTTTCAGGTTTAGAACCTTGTTCCTGGGCACCAGTGAAAATTTCCAGTGAGGGAAACCTAGTACCACATTATTAAGCCTTTAAATAAGGTGCTTAAATAAGTGGCCCCAAGAGCACTCAAGCTTCAGTATAAATGTTTGAAACAGTGGTAGCTGCTGTAGGTTTAGCATTGTGTTTAACAAAAAAACCACCAAAACCCAAGAACCACCACGACTACCCTTTTCTGAAACCCTGTTTGTGCCTGCAAGGCACAAAATGCTGGTTTTTGTTCACCTCCAAGCAAAGGGTAATAGCGGATGTTGTTACTCTAATCTCACTGATGACTATTTTTACAAAACAGGCTACAGTACATTTACTAGTACATGATGGAAGGGCATAAATAATTTAAATAACAGTTGTCAAAATAAATGAGCAAAGTGCATTTTGTGATAAATTACGCTTGCTTTTTTAATGTGTTTCTCACTTAGTTGGAAAATTCAGTAATTTGCAGTGGATCTCCCAATCCTTAAAGTGAATTAGCAAGCCTCTACTCTCTTAGCCGTAATTTTAACCTTAACTAGAAAGAAATTATTTAATATTACTTTGGCAAGGTTTCCTCCTTAATATTCTTTTACAGCCATAGCCTTACAGTGTAATGTAAGTTATGTATATATTCCAGGGACTTGGATTTTAGAGCTGAAAGCTGACTATGGACAGTAAAGAATTTCAGCTAGCATAAATATATAATTGTTCTAAATCGAATTTAACAACAATTCATTGTTCCTTCAGCATGCAGATGCCAACCAAATTCATAGTGGCTTAAGGAGGATGTAATGGGAAGTTATTTTGTAGATGTGCAATACCAACATTAATGTATACACAGAGCATACATCTACCTAATTTGTCTACTTGTGTGTTTTTAGCTAAACATAAATGATGGAACTCTGTTGTCACCAGTCTATTTTTTAACATTTGTATGCAGCTCTGCTTGATCTCATTTATATTTGGGGTTGTTTTTTTCACTTCCTCTCTCCTGAATCTAAAGGAGGCTGGCACAGTTGAGCATCTCTGCAAATCAGAAATTAAATCCTTTTTCACTACCCTTCTGTGGGTGCTTATGATGGATTTTGTTCTGAGACTGGCTTTAAAGAATAAAAATGGCAAACAACCTAAAAAAAAGGGCAGTAGGTTTCAGATGCACTAGTAACAACCAAAGTACTTTTTAAAAGCATTTAGCTTGCATGGGCTAGTTATGGAGATGAGAGTATGTTTTTAAATAAATCATCCCTGGTTAAGTATTACTGTGAGTCCATTTTAGTCTTACCTTGAAATCAAAGAGCAAATTTCCTATGTGTTACTCAGAAAAAACAGAAGGACTTAATACAGACTTTCAGAGGTAAGTCTGGCATGCATTGTGGCACACCAAGGATGAGCTGGAAGCAGGAAAAATTCTTTTGTTTGGAGCTGCTGACAAGGTGGGTGTACACAGTAATCAGTGCCAACACAGAGAGACAAAATCTGATATCCAGATAAAAATCTGATATCCAGATAGACAGGCAGGTGTCAATAAGAGGCAGATTTGATTGTCTATACAAAGTGCAGTCTTCATGCCATAGGCCCAGATGTCATGTTCAGAGGTATTTTTGTCCTTCTTCTGGCCCTTCCATCTTGGCCATCAGTGACTCGAACTGGGGCAAATCATCTGCATTAAAAAGACTTTTGTTTGAGGGAATAAACCTCTAGAAGTATAAAAGGAATATTCCCCAATCTAGATATCCTATCTTGAAATTGAATTTAATGTTTCTACTGGAATGAGACTGGCTGTTGACATAATTTGATTTCACATTCAATATTAAGTTTGCAGACAGTTCCAAATGTCTAACATGGGGAAATGGTGTTGGATGACATCAGAAACCAGCTTCTGGCTATTCTCTGATGCAGCAGGGTTACAGGGGATGCTTTTAGACCCCCAGAGTTGCTAGAAAATTTGCTATATCCTTATTCATTGTGTGTGCATATGTACAAACACAGTTCTGTGTGTTCGTTTTGACCCTTTCTTGCATTAAGCAAGTGCTATGGCATGAGGAGATTGTAAGTCCAAGATTATAAAGTCCAAAAAACTAAGAGGATTGAGAGCTATTCTCTGTTTAGGATGGATGTGCTTCTGGGTGAAGAAAGCTCCATCAGTGCCAGTCAGACTGGAATGAGGTAATTTGCTGTGCAGTCACAGCAGGACATTTAACTGCTGGCAGATAGCTGGTATCAGACCTTCACAGATTTTTATTTTTTATGTAGAGAAAAGAGAGGTCCAGCCATCAAGGAACCTGTATGGAATTAACAGGAAAACTGGTCTACAGGGCACAACTTCTATTCCAGTCTTCCAAATCCTTTGTCTGATCCTTAAAATCTTAAATAAATGTTACCACAATTTGTAGCCAGCACTAGAGTTAACAGTGATTTGTCATAACTTGGTATTTAAGCAGGGAGTCTTGGTCATTCTCAGCAAAGTCAATAATTCTGCTGCCATGCAGAGATGCGAGCACCAGGCAAGCTGCTATCAGAAACCTCCATTTCAGGGAGACTGTTTTTCACCTTTGTAGTGGTTGTCATGGTCTTCAAAAGGCAAAGTTCCCAAACTAATTCTGTCTCTCACAGTAACTCCTATAAAACATTTTTAGAGTGTGCTATTACACACCAGTAAGTAAGAATGGCACTGTGTTTCTCAAAAAAAAAATCTGTTCTTTGTGTCTTCAGATCCATTCATTGAGCCTTGGTTGACTGGAATAGTTTTGTTACTTTTTCTCCCTCAGCTCTGTAGATGCAGCACAGCTCACAGTTCATTTTTCCCAAGTGTTACCTGAGATTATGGTTGGATGGGTCAGGCCATTGGATTAGATCATCACTGTAGGTCCCCTCCAACTGAACTATGCTTTCAGTGAAAACCTGGCTCTTCTGCATCACTAAATGGAATGTTGAGATTCCATCTACCTGCAGGTATGTCCCAGATTTCTTGCTGTTCCCATTGTAGCCAGCAGTAGCAATCTCCTGAGGGCAGTCAGGTTTGGTGCTGGGGACCAGAGGCAGGGCCTGGCTCTGCACTGTGTAGACAGTCTGCAGACATAAATAGTTAACAGCAGTAGGTGTCTAAAAATAGTTGAATGAATCTGGGCCACACTTTCATTTGCAAGACCTTTGTTGGTACAGCAGCCCAAAAATACCAAGTGTGGTAGGCAGACTTTGGGTTGCGTGTCTTATATAATATGGTGCTAATGTTGTGTAATGGGGAACAGATATTTCAAACCATCAGCTGCTGTCACCTTTAGTGGTGCTTCTGTCCTCAGCTTTGGTTTCAGAATTGATCCAGGTCCCTACCACAGATTTTAAAGACCATTTGGAGAGATCCAATTGAACTTTTGGCTATCAGAACGCCTTAGTTTTAGTGGAAAAGGTTATCAAGCTTTCCAAAAATCTCTTAGAGACTGCTGCAAATGTTTTGGAAGCCGTGTGTTGGAATAGGGGGAAAAGACATGGTCTCAAAACAGTTTTTCATGTTGGATCAGGTGAAGTGGAGTTGTGTAAAGGTATTAGCCACTCAGACCTGAGCTCATATCCTAGTCACTTGTCCTGCAGGCAGTCTGCTCTGGGAATAGGGATCGTCTTCTTTAAAGGTTGTTGCAAATGCTATCTTGGCATGGTGGTATGGATGAGTTGCTGGATTTGTAGAATGTAGGTATTGTGGTTATATATATAGTCTTGATTAGTAGATTTTATGTGATATATGTGTATATATATGTTTCTCGTGACATTTTAGCTAGAGATACTGTAGACACGTAGCTTGTCTAGATTTTAGACACAGAACTTGTCTATATTTTGCATTTATTGTGCAAAAGTGTTTTTAAAGTGCTGTGCATGCTTCTGAGCATCTCATGCTGTCACAGCAGAGATGATGGCTATCTAGTGATAGACACAGTGAACACCTCTGTTCATGGGCAAATGAGTATGTGATTGTGCAGTTGGTTTGTAAAGCACACCTGGATGAGCAACACTCAACAGAAGCAAGATAATCACTGTTCATTAAAATTTGTTTTAAGGTCATGTACATATATAGACTTTCATTTCTGTGTATTCTACTCCAAATCAGTATCATTAATGAAACTGAATAATTTGCTGTTAGCTGGCAATGTGTTTTCTGAGTAGCTAATTTTAAATATCAGGGCTGTAACTGCAGTGCCTATTTTTCCCACGTAGTTTCTTTAGAAATGGCATATGCCCCATTTGTCTAATCTCTACTTCTGTGGTTACAAAATAGCCAGGTTACATAAAAACAACTAAATTACATATTTGCATACAATACTGCTGTGGCTCTGCAGAAGCCATTTTGGGCTGTTCAATGCTTACCATTTCTTTCATTGAAAGGGCTTGTTATTTCACCATCAGCACTGCAGAGTTGTTCCAGTCTTTTGCTTGGAAACAGTTTTTTCCTCATTCTACTCCAACTGCTGCAAACGAAGTAAATAATATTTAGTAAAATAAGTAATAAAAGACAATAAACCAAAGTACTGCTAATGTAGTTCTTTCTGCCATTTAAACCTATGGGATTTTTGTAAGTTGGATTTCGGAGTCTTTGGGCAGAAACCAGCCTTTATTTGAGTGTTTGAATAGCACAGTGGGACCCCAATTCATGGCTGTGCATTGACAAAGTAACACTACTAAAAATAGTTTGCAGAGTTGGGCCCTCCAGTAGCAAAAGGAAAGTCAGAAAATGCATAATTTTAAGAAATGCTGGCTGTTGCCAGTGGGTCTGCTGTCCCTATTGTTATTTAAAACCAGAATTAGCTGTGCCTGTTATCTACAGCACAGTCTATCCATTTGCAGCCTGCTGGCTTCATTCTTTATTACCTTTCTAAATCTAGTTAAACATCTATGTTCTTTGAGAGACCATAGTCAGCATTTGGGGAGACACAAGCCAGGGCTCCTGGTTGTGAATACTCCGATTGCAGAGCTGGCTGAGAGGCTCCTGCTGCTGCCTGTGGCCATTCCTCCGGCCCCTGCCAGGACTGCTGTAGCTGTGGTGGAGCTCTGAGGCAGATCTGGGAAGTGAATTGTTTAAAGCCTTGGTCTGGCTTTTCTGATAGGCTTATTTCACAGGTCCATTGTATTGTGAAGCAGCATTTGGCCAGCAGGAAGGCAGTGGAGGAAGGGGAGAAAAGCCTGGAGAACTGTCTCTGCCACTGGAGGTTCATCACATGGAACTGTGCTCCCAGCATTATGTGCATGCTGGAAGCACAGCCATGGTCTTCAGGCAGAAGGCAAATCTCTTTCCATTGCTTGAAGGTGCAAAAATAAAGCTGGTTTAGCAGTGAACAGAGTGATTCCCACAGGCACCCACAAGGAGCACTGAATGTGCACACTCTTAACAGCAGAGACACCAAAACGCTACAAAGAGTTTGCATAGGTAGGGATATTCCCAGCCTCAGCATTGCATAAACCACGTTCTTTAGCATAAAAAGCTAAAGAACACACATAAAAACCAGTTTTCTAGGAGAAAAGAGTCACCTTTCTAAAATACCAGATTCAGAAGTCTTACCTCTTTACCAGTGATTCCACAGGTTATTTCCTGGTGAAATTCTTGAGACTGGATCAGAAGCAAAAAGGCTTTTTTAAAAGCTTTTTTTTTTTTCTTTCTACACAAAGCCATTAGTATCTGCAAGAGGAAAATCTGGGGTGGATTTCTAGCAGTGGATTTAGAAGTGCTTACTGGAGTGGCCTGCTCTGTGTAATAGCAATGAACAATAGTCATATGCAATGAAGAAATACCTTTCATCTGTGTCAGAAGATGTAATTTCCTGAGACATTAGAACTAATTTCTCATTTGGAATCTGGGCCCAGAGGTTAGACAAAAGTTCTTGTTGGCAGGCGGTGCCCAGTGATTACACAGACGTCTCCTGGATGCTCCATTAAGGCCACAGATACAGTAATCTCATGGGATTCTCTAAACAGGGAAAAAACAGGGAGACCTGAGCTGCAGCAGCATGTTGTGGTTACACCCGAGTGAGATGAGATCATTTCTCTTTGTAATCTCAGAAAGGAAAGCAGAAGCTGAATGATAGTGTCATTAAGAAGTTGATATTTAACACATTTACAGCTCTCCCAGTTCCCATACCCTTCAGGGCCAAACTCCAGAATCCACAGATCTGAGACTTTTCTAGAAAAAAACCTTTTATTAGTAGGGCAAACCAACTGGCTATTCCTGAACGTCTCACACTGCTTTTCTGCTAAGGCTGCTGTTCAGTTTTGCAGTCTCTGCAAAATCACAGCTTCCTTTTTATATCCATTTAGGCATTTTATGTGTACAGTGTTTAAATACTGGCTCTTCAGGAACCTAGGGCATGCATCCTCCTAGCTAACCTCTTACCTAACAAGTTCCAGCATCTTTTTCTTCATGATTCACCCACCCTTGTACAGCCTAAGCGGGGATGAGCACCAAATACAAAATCCTTGAAGGGTGTTAGAGGTGGTGGAGAACAAGTTAAAAAACGCCTTAGCAAAAGATGTTCTGGTTGTGTTTATTCTTGGGCAGTGTGTGATGGTGGCTGGGCTTGTGAAACTAATCTGAGAGTGTGACTACCTGAGCCAGGTGACAGTGAGGCCACTGGAAGATGGCCATTCACTCGTGAATGCTGAGCACGTGTCGCTCGCTGCTGTTGCGTGGCAGTGCCCGGCGCTGCCCTGGGTGTGCCACGGGGCGCGGGCACACGGCGGGCACAGCCGAGCTCTGCTCTGCTGCACACCCAGACTGTTCCCTCGCAGTGCTGTGTTCACAGAGGTGTGCCCTTAATTACCCTAAATACACAAATGCATGATGCAGACTGAAAATTCCAGACATATGGACATGCCAGAAGTTTTGTGTCTCTTGTGGGTGAGGCTTTAGAAATGTCTTGAGGGGTTACCAAAACTTGTTGCTACCCCAGATCTGCTTTTGAATGATGTGTCAGCACTTGTTTAAGATAAATATTGAAAGACTTGTAGGCATCAGAGAAAATTTTCACAAGTATCTTGGAAATCAAAGTCTTGTTGACTTTAATGAGACTTTGGTGTGCAAATTACTTGGGGGTTTTTTAATATCTTGTCCATCTTCTTTCTAGCCAAAATCTGTTTTATGCTCCAGTGGCAGAAATCCTTCCTTCCTTTCTTCCTTCCTTGAAGCAAAAATTAAATTGGGATGCTTACTGTTCTGGCACTGAGGGAGAACTACCACAGCCCATTACATATTTTTCTCTGATTTTTGAGGCACGAAAGTTTGTCTGCACATGAACTTTTACACTTACAAGTGCTTACCAACCTAATTTCCTACCACAGCTAAAATATGAAAAGTGTTTAATAACAAGCAAACCACTATTTTTGTTTACTCAAATTTTATTTACCTATATGCATTTTTTTTCATTTGTTCATCTATTCCAAGTGGAAATGAAAAGAAATCAGTGGCAAATCGAAACAATTTGGCAGCATAGGCACAATAAATTATCTGGCTACAAAATGATACCAATAATGCTGAGTAAATAATTCCTCTACAAAACTTTAGTACTTACTGGATTTTTTTGCAGGAAACATCTCATTATCTCAGTTATGTGTATGAATTTTTAAGATTATTTGGTGTGTAATTTCCTTGTCAAATTCCAATATCCAAGGCCTCAAAGGAATTTAGGGCTCTTGTCCCTCACCAGAATCTATATCGTTCTTGATATCAGTAGAAATGTAAGCATTAAACATGTTAATTCTGAACATTGTGGTACCTACACTTCACATGGTAATTGGAAGTTGTAACAATCAAATTAAACATGAAGTTGTGATTCCTGTCACCTCTTGTTTGCCATTTAATTGGTGGATAACTACTCTGAGCTCATCATTCAGCTTTCTTGGTAATCAGAGAAGAGAGGAGCTGCCAAGGAATCGTTTATCCAATATGACAAGTAGGTAGGTGGCTCACTCTTTGAAGGGCCCTGTCTTTCCCCACTGTTTCTGGAAGAAGCCCAGATATCAGCATAGGCTGGTTGCCTGTCTAGGATGGGTGGAATGAGTTTGTTCAGCCACTACACAAACTTCAGGGCAAAGTGAGCTGGTGCTCTGCACAGCAAATTGCTTCTGATAGCTCAGCACAGGCAGGGATGGATTCTCCCATCCCACTCCTGTCTGTGTTTTGTATTTATCTGGGGTTCCAGTCTGCAATTATGCATGGAAATACCCAGCTGGCTTTAATCAGAATATCTGCAGAAGTTAAAGTGAATCATCGCAGAAATCCACACAAGCTTTATTTATTTACATCTCTAACCTTAAAGACAAGCTTCCAGGTGGGAGAGAGATATGCTTTATGTCTTTTTTTAAATGCCATTCCAGTTTGTGCAGAACAATTATGTATTTATTTAACTAGACAGCAAAGGGAAGTCTAGTGATCTGTGATATGGCAGATAAGGCCTTTGCCTTAACTACTGAGATGCTGCTCTGCTGCTTATTTCACTTTCTTGCATCCATCAGTCCATACTGTTACATTCTGCAAGCAAAGAATCCGAATGATGAATGAAAGTCTTTTTCCTGATATGACATTTCGCCCCAGACCCTTCTCTTTAAAGTGTAGCAGTGCCCTTCTGTCTGACTTTTAAAGGTCAATTTCTACCTGGTATTGAATTATTTTCTACCACCAAGTACATTGGTCCCATCCTTGATTTACACTGGGTATGCCTCTGCTGCAGCACCTGAGAGCGTGTCCCAGCCCTGGGCACTGGATGCCAGTGATGGTGGCACATGAGGGTGAGGATGGGGAGTGATCATCTTCCTGGGCCTGGGCTTCCTTGGGAAGAAAAACTGGGTTTGGAGGCAGACAATGTGGAGAATTCCAGCAGGTCCTGTAAACTGTCCAACAGAACATGGTTGATACCACTTAGTTTGGGCAAAGGGAGAGATTACACAGCATTTTGCTTGGGATGGCAGCAACCACACACAGCATCACCTCCACAGCATATGGTGTGGTCTGTCACCATTTCTATACATTTCTGTGCAATCATCTTTTCAGGAACATGTGCAGCATTTAAAAAGAGACAGAGGAATATGCAGGTGCTTTGGATAGCCTCCAAATGAAAATTATAGGAAATGGGCAGGTCAGAGTAAATCACAATTTGCAACCAGACAAAGAATCCCTGTGCTGAGCAGGAACTCCCCAAAACCCAGAATGACTGAATAGCTCATGCATTCTGAACTCTGGCTTTCTTTGTTTCATACATGTCAGGTTTTCATGACTGACTTCTTTGCTTGGCTCTGTGGTCAATACAGCCCACATAATTTCAATACTTAGACTTCATGCATGACTTAAAAACTTCTTTGATGCAAACTGCCCATCCTTTGTTTATCAAGCCCTTCTGCCAAGACAGCATTACTGGTGTTTAAGGTCTCCTTTGGGAATACTTCCAGATACAGTCTTAGTAATCACCTTGGGGACTTTTCAAATGTGGTAACTCATTTTGATCACTGTAGTTCACTTTCCAGCTGTTTAGACAGAGACATGAAGCCCAATGTGCAGAGGGCGAGCCCACTCTGCTGCCTTGACACAGCATCAGTGGTGGGATGGAAGAGGATCCCTGCCTTGGACAGGACCTGCCCTCACTGCAGCTCTCCCTGATCCTGCTCCTGCAGCTGGGAAGAGAGCAGGTGCCTTCTATTTGATTTTATTTTTAAACCAGTAGTGGTGTATGCAACATGCTAATTGTTGTGTAGACCTTTCTGAGGATGCCTGGGAAGACTTGGTCACAATCAGATTGATGAGGCTAAAACAGTGGCTGCTTTTTTCCTGTACAGCCCAGTGGTTGTGGAGGGCCATGATGGATTGTTAACATTCACGGTCCAGCAACTTCACTTTCAGATAACGATCAGTAAAGTACAATTTTGAGATAAAATTAGACTTTGGGCCAGATTAGGAGAAGGCATCATTGGCATTCTGGAGTATGTATTCCAGAAGCTTCCTCAACCCCCTTTCCTCAGGAGCCCCACATAGGTCTGACAGCCTGAAGCACTTGTTGCTGGAGACAGGAGCTGGACAAACAGCACCAGTGCAGCCTTGTACCTCTCTTTGTGCCTATCTAGGAACTGTAAAATAAGGCCATGTCTTCTCACTGAGGTATTTTGAAATAAGGGCCTTTTTTGGTGACATGTTTAGACACTGTGTCCATGAGAATAGCAATAATTATTTTCCAGATGGAGGTTGGAATTGTGCATTAAATGAGATGGTAGGGCACATGCTGAACTGCAAGAATAAAGCAAATACCAAATGGTACCAAAATGCTCTTTGTCTGCATTCTGTGTGCACTCAGACCAGTGCAAGGGTCCTGGAGAAAACAACGGTAACATCATGTGATAATACAGGTAAAGGGTATGTATTAGTTACTACCTGCAAAAAGCTAAACAAATTTGCTTGTTCAGCTAACTAAGGGATGGGGACTGGTTTTGTAGGTTTCATGAAGCATTTTTGTTTTGTTGTGTGATAAATGTGTGTGTGCATGTGTGCAGTCTTTTGGTGGTTTTAATAGGTATAATTGCCCTTTTTGCTTGGTTAATCACATAATGGAAATTTTCATTTCAGGGAATCTCACAGTAAATATCTCCCTAAAGGTGGATAGTTTGTTCCACCTATTAATCCTGCATAAACTCTGCATAACCAGTGAGGGAGTTGTAGCTCCAGAGAGTTTTGAAACCCTTTTGTTATAATACTTCCATTTTTCCAGTGAAATCTTTAGTTTCATCTGATTGTGTTTCTTAACTTAATGTATATTTAATTGAGAATCCTAAAGCAAGTATTAGGATGATATAATGCACAGAACTGATAATGCACAGAATAATTCCCAAATGCTGCTGCATGCATCTGAGCAGGGCAGACTTGAAAGTGTCCTGCAGAATCTGCAGAATAAATGCAAATACAGGTTTGAGGTGGTGATCAGAGCAGCCACCAAACCACGGGGGATTGTGTGGTTGAGCACCTTACATGCATGCTGAAGATACCACTGAAGGCTATGTCTTCTTTGAGTTCAGTCAGCTTGTGCAGTTCCTGGAGCTTCATTTTAAAACCCAGTCTCTGGAGGTGACAGCAGTAGATGTGCAGAGGCTCACAATGCAGCGCAAATGGCTACAGAGCCACAGCGTGGGGAATGCCATTCCTCTGTGACAGCCTCCTTCTCTTCCTGCAGAGCACCCCAAAAGGACTTGGGAGACCAAGAACTGATTACAAACAGGCAGTGAGAGAGATCCATGATAAGGCATAAAGTCAGCAATCTCATATGCATTTTCAGTTTCAGACAGCACCGGATAAGACTATCGGACTCCTTAGCATCACATTTAAATCTTTGCTTGCTGTAATTTGACTTTCTTGAGCAGAATGCTTCAGGACAGCCAGTTCACTGTTCACAGTGATTGACAGGTATGCAGTAGATCAAGAAACTTCTTTAAAAGAACCTATAAGGATTAAGGAAGCAGTTGCATATAATTATTCAAAATATTTTAACTGCTTATTAGTTCAAGGGTATCATCATAATCTGTTGAATGCAAGTGTTTTTCTGTTTTCTTTGAATGTTTGCAGCAGCAGGTGGGTGGTAGGGTGTTTGAAGCATCTTGAGTTGAGATGAGTGAACCACTCTGAAAGAAGAAATAATCTCTCCTAGGATTTTTCCTGATTTTTGAACCAAACTTCTAAGCTTGGGAAATTTCCACAAGCTGGTTAGGCACAGGCATAGAAAGGACAATTTCTTGGGACAGATTTTTGTCCTGAGGTTTTCAGATTACACTGTAAAATCAAGTTCATAAGATGTAAAAGTCTTTTAAGATATTTTTCAAAACAAGGCTAGAGCGTGAGCTCAAGCGCTTTAGAGAGTTGTCCACCAAGAACTCTGATTTTTGAAGGAAAGGGCAAAGAACCAAAATTCCTGCATAAATCATCTGTTCACAGAATCAGTGCGTGTGCTCATCTTGTTTAACCTAGTAAGTTGCTGAGAGATTTGCTTTGGTAAGGAAGCTGGGGGCTGAGTGTGAGTCATAAAGAGACTCCTGGCTCATCTGACTATTTGATGGCTTTGACTAGCTTAGCAAAACACATTTTGGACAACATTTCAACCCATTCTGTGTGAACCAACTGTGTTCCACAAAGCAGCTGCAATAACCTCTGACTAATTGTCTTTTCAGAAGGTTACCTGCTGAGAGCATCTGCCACAACATCCATTCTCCCAGAAATGTTTCATCTCAGAAGTGCCTGATGCAGGCTGGAGAGCCCAGCATCACAGGCAAGACGGGAGTTACCTCGTGAGGCAGAGCACAGAGGGTGGGATTTGCCTGACCTTGCTGAATGTTCATCATCTGTCTTAAAACTCTGAGCATCCTGTCTAAACTGCCTTGGGAGGCACCCTGAAGCCTTCCTTGAGCTGAGATGTGCTGTTGATCTGGACAGCACATCTGGGAGTGAGCCAGGATCCCACAAAGCCACGTACTCGCCGTGCCCAAGCAGGCTGTGCCAAGCTGAGTTCCAGCTGCCCCCTCAAAGCCCTTGTCTGGGCCTGGGACACTCAGTGGGCAGTGCAGCAATACATAAATAACACCAAGGAGTTTATTGCTTGTAATGTCATTCTGTTCCCTAGATCTCATGTGGGAATATCTATTCAGGAGCGTATTTATGGTGATGGTATCAACAGATATTAAAGCTCTATCCAGGAGGATTAAGAGTACCTGCTTATGGGAGCAAGTTGTCCAGAAGAAGAAAAAGAAACCTTGAATTTATCCTTGCAAGAATAGCAATTAATATGTCAGCTGCTGTTTTAAAGAGTTTTAAAGACTCTGCTCTTGGAGTCTTGTCATGATACATCGATGTCCCTGATAATTTCAACAAAAAATATCTTGTTTCATGGATGGGTTTTATAGTTAATGACAAATATGTTCTAACTGTCCCCTAAAAAAGTAGGTGTGAAGGGAAGACAACATTTGATTCTATGTATTTTTGGCTTTTTTAGTTATTTTGCATGGACTCATTAAAGAATATCAAACACTTGGGATTAGGATTGCTATGTTAGATGCTGCAGGTGTTGTGCTCACAGACCCACCTTTTCTGTCAATGTACTCCAAAACCAAAATGTTGATTTCTTGATTGGCAACCAAAATAAAAAATCAAAGTAAGAAGAGACTTCCTTCCTTTCCCCCTTGGTATTTTTCCACCATATTGACAACTGCATTTGACTAACAACATTAAATTACCTTCAAGACTATATCAGACACGAATTTTTAGTAATGAGGGGAAAATCAGGCAAGTCAGACCAAGACATGATTGGTTGGGAATCAAAACCAAATTTGCAGCTTTATCAAAAAGTATCCACATGTCTGTATTCTCTCGGCTGCTGGGTGTTGCATTCAGTCCCTAGATTAATGTGCCTGTTTAGCACAGGCTGCTGGGCTGTGGCACTTCTCTGCAGCCCTGGGCTTGACTTGCAGCCTGCACCAGCCAGCGGAGCGGCTCTGCTGAGGAGGGGTCGGTGGGTGCGTGGAGCGGGCTGGGGGCGGCGCTTTGCCACCACTGGGCGCTGGCTCCAGCTGGCTCCACACATGCAGTGGTGTCAGGTAACCTTGGATCCCTGGCATTGTTGACTCTGGTTGTCAGCGCCCTGTTACGTAAGGAGGATGTGCAGCAATAGCTGCGTTTACCTACAGGTTAAAAGAACCAGTGCTGTTCTCCACCCAGAGCAGGAATAGGATGGCTTTGTGAGAGAGTGAAACCAAATGCAGGTACAACCTCATTTGTAAAGTACAGAGGTCAATGGCTCCTGTCCCTGCCAAGGCTGCCCCATGGCAGCACTTACCAGCCCCTGCCGATTCTCCACCCACCACAGTGCCTGACTGGGATCAGCAGCTCCCCAAGAAGGTACTTTCTTTTTACATGAACTTCCATGAGCCTTACAGAGACACCTCATTCTCTCACACCTCAGTGTTAATAATAATTCAATGCACAATAAAGAAAAGGGTAAATCTATGAATGAGCTGCCAGGCATTTTCCTTTATCAATCTCCAAAACTCTTCAATGGTAATGGTATCTGTTGGGGGCCCCAGAGCTGGACACACACACCATCTGGAGTACTGTGTCCAGCTGTGGAATCCCCAATACAAGAAGGACATGGACCTGTTGGAATGAGTCCAGAGGAATCCAGAATCACTAAATTGATCATGGGGCTGAAACAGCTTCCCATGAAGACAGGCTGAGCTGGGGCTGTTCATCCTGGAAAAGAAGAGGCTCCAGGGAGACCTTTAGCACCTTCCATTACCTTAAACGGGGCTACAGTGAGGCTGGAGAGGGACTTTCCGCAATGCTGTGACAGGACAAAGAGCCTTAAAGTGCAAACAGCAGGTTTAGAGAAGGTTTTAGGAAGATGTTCTGTACTGTGAGGGTGGGGAAGCACTGGCACAGGTTGCCCAGAGGAGCTGTGAATGCCCCATCCCTGGCAGTGTCCAAGGCCAGGCTGGGTGGAGCTCTGAGTAACCTGGTCTAGTGGAAGGTTCCCTGCCCATGGCAGGGGAGTTGGAACTAGATGATCTTTAGAGTCCCTCCCAACCCCAATCATTTGACAGTTATATGAACTCCAATTAGTTAATAGCAAGATACAAGTCCAAAATAATGTACAGCATATTATAATGTCTCAAGTGACATGAGACAAGTGAGATACCTCTGTCCTTTTTACCACAGGAAAAATATTTCTAAATAAAGATGAATGCAGTTTTTCACAGACTCCAAGGAATAGATGGTAGAAGGGTATTTGGAAATAGACATTTTTCATTATAATCCTTTGTTTGAAATGTGCTGACTTTAGAAATATAGAATAAAATTAGTTCCAGGAGAGTAAACCTAGCCAAGATAATAGATGCTTGTTTTCTTTATCAGAATCCCTCAATTATGGAAATGTGGCAAATAGGTAATACCACTAGGCTGAGTTGAATTAACATGTGTTTAAAATAAATCTAAAATATGTCCCTTTCTCAGACAGAAATCACACAGCATAGATACTCAAAAATTGAAATACATCTCTGGCTTTGAAATGACAGTTGTCTTTCTACATCAGCTTCTTGAAAATGTCATGTGAGATTATATCTGTTCACTGTTGTGTTGGTAAGCATATCCACCCCCTGCAAAGGGCTGTCTTTGTTTTCAGAGCTGACTGTCTCAGGCAGGGTTTTCAAAGGCAACTGCTCATTTGTGATGCCTTTTACAAAGATATTTACTTTCAGTAAATACTGGATATGTACTGTTACAAAACCAGGGTCCTTAGAGGAGCCTTCAGCTGGGCACAAAAAATTATGCAGGTAATGAGGAAGAATAGATGCTTCTAAAACCCTGTCCTCAAAAGACAAAGTGAGAAGAGGAGAAACAGGCTAGATGACCACTAAAGCCCGAGTTTGCTTGCTCTAAAGGCAGAGCTCGACAGAGCTACAACTGTCTGCTTGCTCAGTGTCACCAGCTGTATCCCAACACCTCTGCATGGCTCCAAGTGGTTGTGCTACCCCTGTGCTGTGGATGGAGCTCAGGTTGGGATCAGTTCCATTCCTCCTCATTCATGGGTTTCTGTCTGAAGGCCCAGCTGGCTCATTTCAAACTTAAGTACAAGTACAAGCTAATGACTGGAACAATGGGGGTGATTGGGAAATTTCAGCATGAGTGCAGTCCTGAGGCCTGACCTGATAAAATTAGCCAGTCTACCCATTTTATTTTAGGCCTCCAGCTTTGTGGCTAGGCAAGGTATTTTCCGTTGCTTGAGAGCTTTTGAAATTTTCCCTTCTTTGCAGCAGATGAGCTGAAAGAAAGACAGACAGGCCTTTGTGAGGCAGGCCTGTCTCTCCTGATCATCTGATGTAGTAGATGATAATGATCATCTACACAGATGGGAGACATCCTCTAATTCACCTGAAATCAAACACTTTTGAGATTAAGTACCTGTTTGATGTTATCCAATTTTAAAACCTCCCCAGAGATTTGCCCTTTGTCTTCAAAATTGCTTATGTCACCATTTCTTTTTGTCTTGGGGGATGCAGTCAGTTATCTGTCTAGACCACTCAGAACCTTCCTGTATGTTCTTCTATGGTGAGAAAACAGTTGCTGGATCTGAAATGTGCATCTTTCTCAGGCCACTACTGATGTGGGCATCTCATGTAGTAGAAGACAGTAGGTGGTGTTGGGAACATTGCCCTGTTGGATATCCATGGAGGATAAAAACAAAGCAGCTATAAAAACAGAAATCAAGAGTAGCACCGTAATCAAGTAAATGTGCCAACATAATGAGGGAAATAATTAAGGAAACTGGTTTTTACTGTTCCTCTATTTCATAGGGCATATTTACACTCAGGGGTCAAGTGCTCATGGCAGGGAGTAAGTGGTTTCTTTAGTCTTGTGCAATACCTACGGATTTATCACCACATCCTTTCTCTGCTCAATCAGACCTTCATGTCCATTGCTACAAGAGCTTGGGGTTGGAAGAGGCAAATATGGGCAAAGTGACAGCTTGGCAGAGCCAGTCAGCCCACACCCCACAGAGAAGAGCAGGAATCATTTTGAAGGAGTGAGAAGCAGAAATCCACTGCCAGCCTGAGTTTCAGCTGATGTAAATGCTGCCTTGGCAGCATCAGTATCCTGTTACCTTCACAGTTAGGAATCTGGCCCCAAAACCCCAACAATCCAGCTCTTCCCACACCTACAGATACATGCACTCATGAAATCAGCAGGATGTCAGCTGGGAAGGGTGCAAAGCCCATTCTGATGAGCCCCATCCCAGCACTGCCATGGTCAGAGATCTGGTCCCTGAAATAGGTGATGGGTGAGGGTTGTGTGATAAACAAAGCTGCATCTCAAAACATTTTAGTGGTGGCCTTGGCAGTGCTGGGTTAACACTTGGACTCAATGATCATAAAGGTCTTTCCCAACCTAAATGATTCTATGATTCCATGAAATAATACGGTGAACTTGTCTCTGCATGGCTCCTCAGCCCCACAGGCTTGAGCCTGTGATGGGTTTACAGGCATTTATGTGCTACACACTGAATTCTGCACAGGCACTCATCTCCTGTTCAGAAAGGCAGAACAAGGAGCACAAATCCCCTTCAGAAAATGTACAAGCTTAAAAATATTCAGGTTGGAAGAGGCTTCAGGAGATGCTTCCAGTAAACCATGCTCAAAGCAGGGCCACTTCAGGTTGTGTGGGGGACTCATCTGGTTGAGCTGCAGGTATCTGTTGCAGGTGGAGGTCCCACCATCTGGTCAGGCAGCTTGGTCCCAAGGTAACCACCCTCACTCAGAAGGGTTTTTTCCTTGATCTAACTGGAATATCTCTTGTTGCTTCTTGTGTCCATTGCCTCTTGTCCTTTTGCTGTGCTTCTCAAAGAAAAGTTTGGGTGAAGGGGAGGAGAAGTTATAAGTAACCTCCACCTTCTCTTCCTTTGTGGTGTGATGGCTGTACACCTCTGCAAGGGCTTCCAGAATAGCAGCCACCAACACTGAGTGTGCTGTGCTGCTTAGCAGAGAAAGAGAAACTCTGCAACCTCCTCATTATCGTAGGGGGTCTGAGTGGGGAAGGATATGGGTGAGCTGTTTCCACATCTGTGGCCAGTTCTTACCATCTTAACCTGCAGAAAGGGTGCAGGAACATCAAATACTACTTGGGCATTTGGCAGAGCCTTTCCAGCATTTGGCTATCAAACGTTCAGTAGTTAATGCAAATCCACCCAAACAGAAGAGCCCTGCTCTCTGGGAGTCAGACCACAGGAAGAATAAGCAGTGCTTTCACATGAGGCAATAAAGTTCAAGTAGGATTTGTTAAATCATGCAAATTATCTCTGGTCTGCACTTTATATTTTTCTAAGGAATGGATTAAGGGTTTTTTGGTTGGTGAGTAAAGTTGATTAAAAAGTTCTAGGGTCACAATAAATATTCTAGGAGTACATTTACCAAGCTTAAACCTGACTTTTTTAATTTTAGTTGAAATGCATGATCATTTCTTTGCTCTATTCTATACTCACAGTCTGGTTTTGGATTTCTATTTTGTTTCTCACAGCCCCAGCAGAGAGCTCTCCATAAGTATTTCCAGCCTCCAAAGCTGCTGTCCTGCCACTTGACATGAAAGTGAACTTTCCTTCATGAAAACACCACAATAAATGGCGCTGCCAGAAGATGACCATGGAGGACTGAAGACAAAGTAAAATCAGCCCATTCAGCTGATACATTCTGGGGAGACCTGGTTTGCTGTGGAGTAAATATGTGGTGCAAAATATCCAAAATATCTAATTTGTTGAAAATGGTCATTGACAGACCTTTAGCTGGAAAATTTTTTCCAGTCTTCATCACTGTGCATAATTTTTGAGTTCCCTTTAGGGGACTGTCTATGCCCTTCACTAGAAGTCCTGTTTTAGCATGGCAACTACTGGATTCTTTTATTATGTATGCAGATGGCATGATATTTTAGGAAAAACAACAATTCTTCAATCTCAGTGGATATGTTCACAATGTTTCACCCTGATAGGAATGTAAACGTCTTGTATGTGTTAGTTTTGCAGTCTAATGGTATTCTGTTAAACAATGTCAGCACTTCATATGTGCTTTTCTCACAGAACTAGCACAGTCCATATATATATATATAATGGTCCTTTTTTAAAATACTGAGGATATGTTTCAGTGTTTGTGCTGAGACTGCATCCCAACTGAAGCCCAGTACTAGCATCCCTTCACTGACTCACAGTAGGTTGTGTAGATGGATTTGCACGTGGCAGAGATGCGACTTCTTTTATCAAGACTTAAAGAACAGCTGTCACAGAGGTAGCCAAGAACCAGGGTAGTTTGAATGAGCTGTAGGATACTGTGTCTGCTCTCCCTCTCACCCAGCAAATATCAAAGGGTCCTGTTTCTGATGTGCCAGTGTGTTTTCTAACTCAGAGAGGGAGAGGCAAGGGAGAGAGCCTTTCTCAGACATGTATGTGACCCTGGGCTTGGTCTGCAATAAAACCAGAATAAACTGGAAGAATTCAGGTTCTTTATGCTGGCCACCACTTATGTTTTGGGCAGGGCTGGGAAATTGTAGTCCAAACCAAACTCTCTAAAAAGGTAAAGTGTAAGACTATACTTCTAAGGAGCAAGACACTCCCTTTGGAGAGGGCAGATTTCTTCATTAACTTTTTCCACTTTCTACTCAAAACAGTATTTTGGTAGGAACTGGGAATAAGCAAATGGTTCCAATAAGCCTTTCAATATACTGTAGCAGGCTCAAGACTGTTGCATTCAATCTGAACGTTGTTTTTTGTTCAGTCTCTGAATGGCTGACCTCATCACTGGTTGTATCACAGCTGGCTGTGGTACTGTTTCTTCCATGGGGACTCAGTGGAATTAGTGTCTGTCCCTTACATCAGGACCTTCTCAGCACACTCTTTATAATGAACTGATGTCATCAACATACTGAGGGGGCTTACCTCTTTGTTTCTTCTTTCTTTAAAATCAAAGGTAGCTTTTTTGTGTACTTAATGACTGTCACTCTCTCCAGCAGAGTTGCTGTTAGCATTTATTCCAAACTCTGGGTGAGACTACGCTGTGTGAAGATGCAGTGATGGAGAGAATGTGCAGCTAGAGTAAGTCACAGGCACCTTTCTGGAGGAAGCTCCTGTGTTATAATTCTTAAAAATTACTGTGCAGTTCATTGCTAGAGAATGGAAGGTCAACCACTGAGGGTGCCTGTACAGCAAACAGATAATTATCTTCAGGGTTTAATTTTTTTAGATGGTTCTGGGCTTAGATTTCAACTCTCCACCCATCTCAGATTCAACATAGTGGATACTTCTATAGTATTCAGTCCAAAAGCAAATTATTTTTACTGGTGACAAAGATTTTCAGAAGTTGCTAGTGATTTTTAATGTTTTGAGTCTTTCCATGGATTCTCAAATGGAGCTCCCAAGAATTACAGAGCAGTAAGCTTCTACATTCTCTTTCTGAAAATCCTGGTCCCTAATTTCAAATTAATTGGTGTAAAAATTCTCCTTAAAACATAAGGATCTTTGCCAATTGCAACATTTGCACTTTCTAGAGCTTTTAATAGGGTTGCAGGTTGGAATCTGATACCAATAGAGCTGGCCATGTGCGTGGCACAGGTCCACTGTAAGCTTCAGCAAATTTTACAGCTCTTTCTGCTACAGGTTTTAAAAATGCACTCTGACAACTGACATCAATTTCATGTTGGTAAAGCAATTAAAAACAAAATACTTGGATTGACATGTTACATTAAAAGGACAATGCTATACTTCTACAGTAGGAGTTCTCTTATTTTACTACCTGGTAAAAAAAATCCAAAATAATTTGAATGATAAAAGAAGAGTTTATCAGAGAGTGTTATCTTAAAAGGGTGTATGAGAAGAAGTTGTGTTAGGCAGAGAGCCACTAGAAGCTTTTTTTGTATCAATGTTAGTTTTGAACATCTTCCAGTATATGGGCATGAATTTAGATGTGTGCACTTATCCTGTTAAAACAGTTTGTTTTAAAAGCTTCCCAGGATTTTAGCTATGATGACCTAGAAAAGCAGTGTTATAGGCCCTGAGAAATGTGAAAATCAGGTCCAGACCCTTGAGTAGCCAGACTCAGAGAGAAGTCTGCAGTAGGTGCCTATGGGACAAACCTCCCTTGGAGCTGGTGTAGGTCCCATCCTGCAGCCAGCCTGAGCATGTGGGTAACTGCAAGCATAGCTCCCCCGAGCCCCGTGACACTTCTGGTGTGTGTGACTGTCTGCCAGAGCCATAAGGAAATAACTGTACTTTTTGGCTTGTATTTAACTATTCATTGTGTTTGGATTTTTTTAATCACTGTTATTCTCCCAAAGTAGGCCATGCTTCCTCAGGGATATTTATGAAATTGTTCTACATCTCCTGAACAACTATCTGGATCCCAGCATATTCTTGTGAAAACTTTTTAATATAAATAAACACGTGGGAGAGATTTTTGTTCTTATGAATGGGGGCAGGTACTGTGTTCTCGGAAAGGCTGCTGAGTGCAGACAATCAAGTCTACTGCATTTTTTATGCTGAACACCTTATTAATACCAGACATATCCGCTTTTGCCTGGTCGCAGGAACAGTTCAGGGGAAAGAATGCTTTATCTCTAGTCAATAAATCATTTATGTCGAGAGTGCCAAAGACCAAGTCAACATGAAAGGGAGCAAATAAGTTATTCCGGCAAAGGAAGTGAATTTAAATATGCTCAGAGCCATTAGTTCACTGCAAAAGTGGAAGACTAATGCTGTTTTCATAAAGCAGGCATTATCAGCCTGTGGAGATAGATAAATTCATAAAGGCCATGCTGCTGTTGCATTGATCACCAGTTATTATCTCTGAGACAAGGCAGGGTTGTGCCCAGGACCCTGCAGCCTTCCTCCCAGCCCAGAGCCACCCCTGCTGCCACGCTCACCTGGTTTCTGTGTCCAGGTTGCAGCATCAGACCCCGCTAAGAATCCCTGTCAGAAACTCAGCCATTCCGAGGGCTTCGCACCGTGAGAAGTCCTCCACGAGAAACCTGAAGGAATTGCTCACCCCAGAGAGCATGCTGCACCTGAGATCATCCTTTGCACTGTTTTGTTCCTCTCCTGAACACCTGCCATTTGTTCTGTTAAGGGAAAGGCAGCCTTCCGGGAGGGGAGTTTGAAAAAGCTCCGTGAGCTCTTTGGTTTTGCTTGTCCAGATGCATGGCAATGCTGTACCAGTGAGTTCACCCCTCCCTGTCTCTTCCTTAGGGTAAGTGTTGTCACTCAACTCCAGCTGCAATGTCATTGAGGAAATGAAATCATAAAAAATTACAAAATTCTGGGTTTGTTCTGAATTTTCAGAAGACCCCATGCCAGACCCTGGTGGACCTCCATCGCAGTCTCCAGAGATGTGTTGATTAGTGCCAGCCAAGGAGGCAGCATCGAGGTGGCATTTTTTTTGTGATCACTAAATGAACCTTCCTCCACCTGCCACAAAGCCAAAAGATCTGCATTATTCAAAATAAAGCAAAGTAAAACCCTGCATCTTTCACATTGGTCCCCTTTAACAGTTACCATCTCTGCCATCAGAGTCTCCTTGAACAGCTCTGCTGCAGGACTGCAATTGACCCTGGTATATATAGGCTCTCAGTAAGATTTTAATTTTAAAAGAGAAGGTCCTTTGGTATAATTAAAATTGATGGGTGAGGGGAAAATATGACCAGCATTATCTGCAACCTCCTATAGTAAAATTCAGGAAAGTAATCTGGAGTGCAAAAAGCCCAACCAACATAATGTATGGGTTATTAGGCAGGCTCATGAGGATAAATCAGCAAGTAAGAAAAGTAGATGCTTAATGAAGGAAGCCAAAAATGTATGGGAAGTCAGTGGCAAATAGGTTAGGGCTGGTTACACCAAAGACTTTACATATATCCTAATAAATACTGTCATAGCAAAGCTAAGTGTGATGTTAGGCAGGCCCAGCACAGAGATTGCTCACACTACATTGGAAACCCATCAAATAGTCTTATTTTGTATTTGAAAGCAATGGAAGGAGGGAGTCAGATTACACATTAAAATGTAATTCCTCCTACTCCATCAGTAATTACAGGTAATATTAAGCAGTAACTATCCAAACATAATTTTAAATTTGTAGAACCATTAACTGAATCCAAAAGTGAAGGAAAAATTTGCCTAGGACTCCTCAGAACCAGCAAGCATAAAGGAAACTTCAAATTACACCAGACTCACAGTAATTCAAAAGAATGAGTGTTTTGACACAGAAATCTATGGACTCATTAGCTTTCTATCAGTTGTAGGCAAAATCATGGAAAAGTTGATATGGCGTAATCATTAGAGCAATTAAAAATTGGTAAAACCCTCCATATTATTTTTCTAGAACAGTATCATGCCAAATAAACTTGCCATTATTTTTGTGATATCAAAGCATTGTTGAGAAAAGAAGCTCTGCTGGCATACTATACTTAGCCTCCTATAGAGCATTTGATTCTGATAAAGAACAAAATAATACAATGCAAAATCAATATCACCCATATTTAATGGATTAAAAATGGATTACAGACAGATCACAAAAAATAGCTATAAATATGAATTCTCCTCAGTGAGACTGTTTCTGATGAGCTCCTCCCAAGGTTTGCTCTATTTTCAGTATACCCCCCAGGGAAAGAGAAAATTACTGTTGGCAACAACCAGAGATGACAAAAATAGGGGCACAATAAATAATGATCTGAGCAGGTCAGTTGTGGAGAATAACCTGGAGGACAGAAAAGTTAAAAATCCCGGAGAGATGGCAGCAAGTCCAACTTAGAAGCATGGGGAGTATGTCTGCAATAATACAGTGGCTGTGAAGGGGTCATAAATTATCTGTTCAGCATCAGCCCCAGAGATGCTGTTGCCAGCTGGGATGCAGGACCTGGCAGTAGCGGTGCCGGTCCAGTTTGTTTGGTCACTGTCAGTCTTGCAAAAAAGGTATCGACAACTTGGAAAGATTATTTTCAATAGCTCCCAGTGTCATTCAAGGGCAGGATAACAGGTCTTATTATAGTGTCAAACTAATGAAGCACAAGCTATTAATTTATCAGAGGCAATTTGAAGAGGTGACTTGATCTCTGTCTGCAATCACAATCTTCTGCCTGGGCAGGGAAGTGCTGTCTGAAGGCAGGTAGCTCTTCTGTTTAGAAGAAAAGGGAATGATGTGCTCTACTGGTTGGGAACTGATTTCAGGCTAGAAATTAAGTGCAAATACTCAACAGGAAGGATGATTACCAGTAGAGACAACTTACTCAGTTACCTGGCATGTTCTCCATCACATAGTCTTTAAATGTATGCAGAGTGTTTTTCTAAGTCAATAAGCTCTACCTCAAACTGAAACCCAGGCTCGGTGCAGCAATTACTGGATGAAGTTATTAGGCAAGTGTTATACAAAGATTATACTAGATCATCAGATGTAAACTTCTGAATTAAAAATATCCTGAAGTTTCCAATATTACAGGAAGGCAGGGCAATCTATTTTTGTTTTTTTCCACAAAATGGTATTAATTTAAACAGCTTCTGTGGAAAGCTCTGCATTTGGTATGAGCATCACTAGGTCTGCTCACGGTTTTGAGGTTCTCCTGCACATAATTAAAGGAAGAGAACTGGACAAGAAAGGATAACAAAACCCTTGGACATACCAAGAGTCTGTAGCCCTTCATTGATAGCAGCCTGGGACAAAATGCTGCATGCAAATGATGGGGCCATGTGGATGTGCAGTCAAAGCAAGGAATAACAGCTGTGGGTTTGCCTCTTAAGGAGGTAGCATCTTGCTGGCAAGAAACAGATTTTCGGTTTTCGTGCCTGCAACGACTGGCAGAGAAGCTGCAGTGCTGATGGAGAGAGCGATTGTGTCGCTGTGCAGCTGAGCACGGTACACAAGTTCCTTGCCTCAAAGACAGCAAACTTCTGCTCTCATGATGAGCTCCATTGGAGCTGGTTAATAAAGCCCTGGAAGTGAAATTACATCAGTGGGACTACCCAGAGAAATGACAGCTGCTCCCAGCAGTGGTTTTTTGCCAGGGTCCTGTTACTATTGGCTGGTTTGAACGCTGTACTTCAGAAATAAGCAAAGGAGTACTCAGTGTCTGATTCAGATTTCACAAAACCTCTGTCTGTGTGCACAAGGCAAGTGTGAACCATTGGAGTCATCTTCCATGTGCTTCATCAAGTGGTGGGGAAAGCACAGACTGGGAGGTACAGTCTAAAGAGGAAACAGTTCACACAAACAAGGGAAAGTATGAAAGCAATACTTACTGCAGATTGGTGTTAGGCACCTTGCAGCTCTGGAGGAGTTCTGTGACAGGCATGGCTGGGCCCAGCTGCACAGGGGCTAAGCTGAACTGGCACAACTGTAACATCTGCTTCTGCCATAAGAGTAGGGCTGACAGTGTTATCATAGCTCAGGCTCAGACCAGGCTCAGTCTGAGAAGGAAATGAAAAGCTCCTTTATGGTATAAATTCCAAATATATCTAAATAGTTTCTCAGAAAAAAAAAATTCTCTGTAGTTGTTACACCTCTAATCACATTCCTTCTATTAAGCATTTGCCTTGAATTTATCTATTTAATATCGTGAGTCACCAAATTAAATAGCAAAACACAGGGGTTTTTTTTAAAGCAGAGAGATTAATATCGCAGCAAAACTGCATGTAAGCAATAATAAGCTGTGCAGGGAAGGAAAAAAAATCCCTCAAATTGTCCCATCAGATGCCTAGGGAACTTGCTCAGTTGGTTGGGTTTTTTCCAATATTGAGAGGGCAGCTTTACATCTAGGCAGAAGTTTTCCTTACCAAGCCAGGCTTTGGTCTCAAGACCAGATAGATAAAGAAATGTTTGGAGTCCTTTTAGCACTTTGTCTGCTTCCCTTGTATGTAAGAGGTTCTTCTCTGCACTTACGAGAAAGGTGGAAAAGAAATTAAGTGACAGTAGAGAAAGCACAGAGGGACCAGAGTTTCCAGCCTATGCAAAGCATCTCAGCATGAGACTCACATCTCATCCTTGTCCCCTGAATCCAACACCACTGACCAAAGGTAGGAAAGGAGCCATGCTGGGCTAAGCCACAGGCAGAGCCAGTGTTCTGTCTGTGCTGAGTGGCTCCTGCAGCCATGGCAGGAGACATTTCCTGGCAGGACTGGACAATCCCCTGGTGATGGGAATGACCAGCAGTTCCCCAAAGAGTCTGTGTCCTCTGAGGAGAAGACTCCTTTGCTTTGCACTAAGCTGCAGGGATACTTGGCAAGGCTAAGATATGTATTTTTAAATTTTTCACAGATATTGCAGAATCTGAAAGTGGCAGGGCAGTACTTTGTGACATGCTGGGCTTTGCTTTCACCTTCTTGTAGGGACTGCAGCTACCTGGACCTGCCTCGAAATTCTTTCTTTTTCACTGTCTGGGTAAGATGGGAGGAATGCCTGCCTGGCTCTGCACACCATAAACCAGCAAAGGGGGCTCTAAATTTGGGGTCCTCTGTTTTGGGGAGTTGAATTGAAGGTTGTTTGAACATGAGACTGAGGAGAGCAGGCAGCTGACAGCTGGAATTGCAGTTGCACCTGAGTTGTCTCCAAAGGTTGCTTCCCAAAAACGAGCCCATGGCCAGAATCAGACACCAGGCCGTGCTGGTGCATCCGCATCGGCCGCTGATGATGGACATGAGCTGCAGGGAGTGAGAGGGAGCTGGGATCAAGGTCCTGGGAGATCTCCTCACCTGATACAGGACAGCTGGATACAGAAAGGCTGACTGCAAGCCCTTAGCCATGGTCAAAACAGTCACCTAAAGCCAGCAAGACGTGTCTGCTCCTGCTGCCTTTGGACTCAGTTCTGGTTTAGATTCAACTAATTAAATACTTTAAGCCAGTGATCTCCTTTTAATGTTAACTTGGTTGATAATCTAGGAAGATGCCAGCACTCTAATACTTACAAAGTGACATACTGTTATTCCCAGAACATCTATGGCTGAACTCTTTAATGATGGAGCCAAAGGAGGTGCCATGAGACAAAAGTGTACTTTTTTGTTTGAGGTACACTGTGTTTCGCCAGGCATCCAAGGTGTTCAGCTGCACAGCAGTGCTTTTTTTCCCAAAACAGAACTTATCATGCAAACTAATTTTTAGTATACAAAGTGGCCATCACTTAATTCCACCTTACAGCTTTTATATTCAGTCTTTACTTCCTTCTGTTTTCAAAAATCAACAAAAAATAAAGCCCGGGCGGGAGGGAGGAGTTCTTTTAAACAATAAAATTAAAACCAATATCAAGTTTTTGGTATCTTTGGGCATGATCTCTGGAAGCTTTGGGTATCTGCTTTATCATTTTGTATATTTGACAATTTTGTACTCTGCATTGTTTGACTTCATTTGTGCATGGCAATGTATTAAAACATGGAATTTTTATTATACAGTAAAAGTATTTTGTTTGATTTAAATAAGGTCCAGCTTGATACAGGTCATGAACAGGAGTGGGAAAAAAACCAGAGTTTTTTTCTAGCAACAGCTCTCACCTGGCAGTCTGAGCATTCTCATTCAGGTAGGTTCCAGCACCTGAAGGTGGGCAGAGCTTTTTGCCCACCCGCAGGTCTCCTTCCCCAGCACGGTCCCTGGGCCTGTGCAGTGATTTGCTGCACAGGTGCAGGGGTTCCCTTAATGCAGCACATCACAGCTGTTGGCTGAGCAAAGGGCTCTGCTCTGCTGGGCAGGCTTTGGGTGTGAATCCAGACCAACTCTTTTGGTTTTGCTTTAGGGCAGTGCAACAGCGAGCAGACACTGCACACGGTGAGGGAAAATTCTCCTTTCACTGCCCTTATTTCTCAAGATTTGGGGGATGCCCTTGTCAGCAGTGAAGCATCCTCTAAGGGGACCAAACTGCAAAAGAAGCAGGTACCAGACTGTTTATGCTGTGAGGCATTTCACTTCCATCCCACCCGCCCCATTTGTTCTCAGTATTTATGGCATGCAAGCAATTTAAAAGTCAATGGATTAGGTAGTTCTCACAAAAATGATGAAATTATGAAATTCCAGCATGATATTATGCTCTTCCATATATGTGGTTTTTTCTTTTCAGGCATAATTCTGAATATTCTCACATTTGTAAGGCAGAGGCTGATGACATGTTTTGGTTAAACACAGAACACTGGATTAATACAAAATAGTAGAGCAAAATTATACAGTGTAAGCCATAACTGACAAAGTCAAGGTAATTTGTCATCTAAAATCATAAATCACATTTTTTATTTTAACATCTCATGATGGGACTGCAGTTTACTAAATTCTGTTTATATCTTTATGAAGCTTTTTACTCCATAAACCTTGTCAGCGAGAAGAATATGTTAGCAGGGAAAGCTTTGTTTTTGAACAGATCTGTGCACGTTACTTCTTGGGCTGAGGGAAATTAGAACAATAATACAAGTAAAGAAAAGTTGCTATGTCACATACCCTTTTCACCATCAGGGTCTCCCTAGGGGTTACAGGGGTACCATATTATTATAACTCTGTGTGCTGCACACTAGGATTATTTCCATTATAAACAATATGCCACCTAAACCAGATCTGCTTTATAATGAAACAGCAGCTGTCATGATCATGAAATATTTCTCCCTGGTGACAGAGGAAATAGTTGAAGCTGTGGACGAGGCGTTTGCATTTGTGCTCGAATGGGTTTAGCGTTACCAGTCTTGGGGGTTGGGTTGCAGTTTCTTTACGCACAGTTTGTTACTCAGAAGCTGTCAATGGAAAAACCAGTTGTACAGTTCCCTTTTCCTGGTCATTTTCCTTCCAGTGACAATGAGTCCTCCATGAAACTTGCATGAGCTTGTGTCATATCCACGTACATCCTGTGGATCCATCAAAGCTTACCTTACCCTGAGCATCTATCAGGGGTTGCAGGCCCAAGTTGTGCTGCTTGGAATGATGCCTTAAGTTTTAGCTTAGGACCTTTGGGCTCAATGCCATGTCCCTGTCCAAAAATCATATTCTTGAACTAAGATTGTGTTAGCTGAGCAGATCTGTGCGCATTTGGGCAAAGCCTTCTGATGCAAGTACATATCCCTAGTCCATAGTGAATTCCAGTGAATGAAGTACAACCCTAGAAACCCACGTGATATTCCCAGTCCCACTGTTGACTTGTTGCTTGTGAAAGGACACATTCCCTCACATTGTCTCTTCATGTCCCATCTCCTTGCCGTAGAACTGGAACTGCATTTACCTGTCACTGTTAAACCCTGAGAGTCAACAGAGGAATTGCAAGTCTTCCAAGAGGACTGTGTTCCAAGTCAGATGATTTGAACAGGCTGGGCACTATGGTACAAAAGAGACACCTTATCTGGGAGATGAGGCGTGCTGCCCACAGCTCCTGCTTCTGCAGTGCCTGCCTCTCCGTGCCCCCTGTGCTGATCTGAGTGTGCAGTGACACTTTCACGGGTGACGTGTCGCGTCATCCCGCTCTTGGCGTGTCTGAGGTCTGCTCCTCTTTTATGCACTCCTTTGTCTCATTCGTGTCACTGCCTTGTCATTGCCTTCTTGCTTTCCTGCACCTGACGTGATTTCTTGCCTTCTACTGTTATTAGCATCACGTGGGAAATACACTGAATTATTGCATGTGAGAAACACGCTGTCAAAAAGAAGAGTTTTCCTTTTAATAAATGGCACCAAGGCATTGGCTTTGGGGGGAGATAAAGCAGAGAACAAATTGCTACAGGGGTTTTTTTTAGGGAAACACGGGGATTAACCTCATCTCCATGTCAGTGATGGAACAACAGGCTAAAATAGCAGCAAGGATGTACACTGAACACTTTCTAGGAACAAAAAGAAAAACTCAGTTTTAGGAACAGGGATGCTGAAGCAGCTGCTTAAAAGAGATGGAGAATAGCTTTGAAGAGCATCCCTCAGCAATCCTGACCCTGTGGTTCGACAGGACCAAGTTGTCTACCAAGATCTCTTTCTCTGTTCAATTTTCCTGCAGTTAAGACTTGAATGGGAAGAAAAGAGTTAACTCTGTTGATTACCATTACTTTACATTTCAAATGGAACCGCATCTTAATTTTCTATCTCTTCCAGGTAAAAACCTGTTACTATGTAGCTATGACTAATTCCAGTCTCATTTAAGTCAATACCTCCGGCTGTCAGCTGAGAAACTGGGACACGTCCCCTGCCGTGGCCAGTTCAGATGCAGAGCCAGAGCCTGGGGTGACAGCAGGGGCTGGGCCCATCTTCCCATCCAAAGTCACCAGGTGAGTGAGAGCCCAGCTCCTGTGCTGTGCGGGGACAAACGTAGCGCGCAGTGGGACCTGCGAGCACAAAACGGTGGCACCCTGCAGGAGCAGGGTCAGCCCAGCTCCTCACATCCAGGCTTTCATCTGGTGTTTACTAGGCACCATCAGAAAATCAGGGGTAGGTAGAGAAAAGCCTTGGAATTAGGGGTTAAAACAAACAAAAAAATTATATTGAGCCCAGTTATGAGCTGAAGAGAGGCAACGCTTTACAGCCAGCTGGCTGGAGCCTGGAGAGCTTCAGGCATCCATTACAGAGGGCAGGCTCAGGGAGTGTGCCTGGCCACCTCCAGCCTCCACCAACAGCTCTAGGCGGATTAGGAAAACTGCTTTTCCTTCACTGGGGAGTTTTACTGCAGAGAAAACAAGCACTTCAGGGCACATCATAAGTCTCAGCTTGAACACTCTGCTCTGGCACTTTCCAGGCGAGACGGGAGAGCCTGGCTGGTGCTGAGCGCTGGATGCTCAGCCTGAGGGGTGCTTTGGCTCTCCTGCCTGCTGTGAAATGGGACAGAGCAGACTATGTGGGAGGCAAATTGTTTTATGGAAAATACTGGAAACCATTGTACTAAGCTGATTAACTCATTTTAACAATTTTACTTAGCTGCAACAGTTGCCCCACATGAAAAGTGCAGCTGCAAGGATTTGCACAACAGAAACACTCCCACATGCAGGAAAGCCAGATAAGCCTGTCGTCATTGCAGCAAGAAATTTCAGTACTTTGGGGACACTGCAGGGTTATTTCTGCCTCTGTTTAAGTTTTAATCCAGAGCATGGAGGGTACTGTTATGCTGACTGGTTTTATCCATGTCCCTTAGGTCCCAGACTCAGCCTGGTTTTGGCAATTCTTGGCAGGTAAAACTTTTGTCAGGAACATGAGAAATTGCAGGATTCAGGGCTCCCACTGGCTGATTCCACCTGGGGACAACAGCTGCTTGTTTTACCCTGAGGCAGTATCTCTTCTGCCCTCCTCCACTTCCATGAGTTGTACAGTATCACGCAGGGAAATGAGGCTTTCTTCATGCTTCCCCTCTTTCTCCATGTTATTAGTCCCATAACAAACTGCCTCTTAATCTCAAAATATGAACCTTTTGGACAGTGTCCTGCCAATCCCATGAGGGACTTGGCAACCAACAGGAAAACCAAGATTGTCTGGAATATTATCCAAACACGTCGGAACAAGGACCACCCTCAGCCTTCAGCATTTCTCTTTGGTCACCAGTCACACACCCCTCCCTGTTAAATTAAAACCACTCTAAAAACAGTGTGGTTTTAAGCACTAGCAGCAGGGCATTTATATGGGATTTTCAGACTGATGCTTCTCCATGGGCCAGTTTGGGACCTCCTGAGAGTAGAATATTGTCTCGAAATATTCCCTGAAAACCATCAAGAAGTATTGGTTGGTATCTAAACACGTCAATAACAGTTCTGCCATCTCTGCAAGCATTAGCTGCAAATCCATTTTACCCTCTCTAGATGTTTCAGAGCTCATGGCTGGTGCTTTTGCTCCAATTTCCTATGCTTCCAAGTATAGATTTGAAGCAGCAGCAGACCTCCACCAGAAACAGGAGCTGGGGTGGCCTCATGTCCCTCAGTACCAGCCAGGGCACAGAGCTGCTTTAGGGAACCAGAAGCTGTGGGAATGCATTTCCATGGAAATAGGTCCTTGGGAAGATCAGAGCGATGCTGGGGGTTGCATTCTGCCATTCAGTTTGTTCTGAATGGTAGCACTGTAAAAATCAATATGGCACTTCTAAAATGGATTATGAGGCAGTTAAATGACAAGTCTCCAAAGAGGAATTGCAAATCAAGAGTGATCCCACGGGAGTTTTTATAGAGGGAATATTCAGGAAGCAGTTCTTGGCTGTTTACCTAAGAGGTCACAACAGATAAGCAATTGAATACGAGTTCCATGTGTGATGCTCTTGTTAAAGGGGCTAATATGACCCAGGATGTATAAATGGGAATACTGAGTGGTAGGGAAAACATTAGCTCTGTACATGACATTAATGAGACAAAACTAGTCCAGTTCAGCTGTCAACACCTAAAAATCATGTTGTAACACTGAGGAAGGTGGGGTGAGGAGCTGTAAGGGTGATTGAAAGCATATCTTACAGTGACCCAAAGGAGCACAATCCATTTATGTTATCCAAGAGGAATACAAGGGATGAATTGATCTCCAAGTATGGATGGAGAAGGAATACAGTACCAGAGACTACTTAACCTAGCAGACAAAGGCATGTAAACCAGGAACAGTGCAGTTAAAAAAACATCCAGTTGAAAGTGAGGCACATTTTTCTCCTTAATGGTCTTGTAATTAACCACTGGAGGAGCTGACATGGGATATGGTAGGTTCTCCATCACCCCAAAAGATACTTAAATTAAGCGTGGATGTCTTTGTACATGGTGTAGTTCATGTATCAGTGTGGGAATTGCTGGACAAAACTCCACAGTCTGCATTATGCAGGAGGGCAGAGGAAACCACCATGGTGGTTCCTTCTGGCTGTGAAATCTATGAAACTATCAAAGTGATGACATCTGTGTATCACATCCCAGCAGCATCCTGCCTATTTATGCAACACATGTTATGAAAAGACTCTTTTAAGGATATTTAGAGGGCTTTAAATATTTTATTAGAGGTTTTTTAATATACTCTGCCTGTAAAATCAGGTAGATGAAATAAACCTAAAAAAATTTTTAAAAGTATCCTGAAATAGATTTTCTATACCCCCAAATCCCAGTCTTAAAGCCAGTATCTCAGGATACTCTGGGCTTGCAATATGATGCTCCAAGGACTCAGACCTTTATCGTGGTTTAAAGCTTCTATTTCACAGATTTATAGATGCTAAACTCAGGAGAGGCTAATGTGAATATCTAATCTGACCTTGTACATAACAGAGGCCACAGGGCATCCCTCAATTGCTTCCAGGCCACACTGATTCCAGATTCTTCCTTCAGACCATAGCCAAGACACAGCCTTCCCCTCCATCCTCACAGATAAACTTCAGCTCATCTCACATCTCACTGCAGCATCCTTCCTTCTGCCCCTGACACATGAAATCTTTCCTGGCACATGTCCATTCAAATTGCTCCTGCACAGATCATTTCCCATTCCTATGTCTCCTTGCTGGCTCTCCCTTCTGCCTTTTCACCAACATATCTCTTTTTCTTCCTAGTCCCTACCTCTGCCTCTTCATCCCATCTGGTGGCAGCTCACTCCCACTTCTCATGGCCCCCTTTGCCACCTTTTTTTTCATATCCCTTTCTTTTTTCCTGAACAAGCCTCATATGGTGTAGCACCAATTCATGTGGAAGGACCCTAAGTCACATCAGTGCTGAACAAAAAGATTCTCAGAGCATTTGCACCCATCGGGGGACAGGGAATGGGGGCTGTGGTCAGCTCATCACACATTGTCTCTGCTGCTCCTTGCTCTTCAGGAGGACAGATCACACTCCTCCCCTTCTCCAGTGTAGCATAGTTCCCATGGGAGTCAGTTCTCCACAAACTTCTCCAGCTTGAGTCCTTTCTATGGGCTTCAGTTTCCCACAAACTGCTCTAGCATGGGTCCCTTCCATGGGGTGCAGAACTTCAGGACCAAACTGCTCCAATGTGGGTCACAAGTCCTGCCAGCAAACCTGCTCCAGACTGGGCTTCCTGCCAGGAGCCTGATCCAGCACAGCTTCCCATGGGGTCACAGCCTCCTTTGGGCACCCACCTGGTCCAGTGTGGGGCCCTCCATGGGCTGCAGGTGGATCCCTGCTCTGGTGTCTGAAGCACCTCCTCCCCCTCCTTCCTCACTGACCCTGTTGTCTGCAGGGCACTTTTGCTCACATATTCTCACACCTCTCCCCATTCCTGTTATTCTGAAGAGTTTTTTTTTTTTTCTCCCTTCTTAAATACATTATCACAGAGGTACTACTGACATTGCTGATGGGTTTGGCCTTGACTGTCCTGGAGCTGATTGGCATTGGCTCTGTCAGACATGGGGGAAACTTCTGACAGCTTCTCACAGAAGCCACCCCTGTAGTGCCCCTGCTACCAAAACCCTGCCACTCAAACCCAACACAGTGTAGCAGTGACAACTTCTTGTCCCTGGATTCTTGTGCAGGGAGAAATTGTAAATGTGTGCTATTAAATGTCTGTGTATCATTCCAAGGCATAAATAGTGTGGTGCAGTTTGCATCTAGACAAAACCTGGTTTTTAATGCTCTTTGTCCTCCAAAGCTTGATAAACTTCAGTGCAGGAGACTGGCATCATGGGACTTTGGTCAGGGGACAGCTGGGGCAAGGAACAGGAGGTGCTGCAGCAGGGGAGCAGGCTGGATGGAGGAGCTCATCCCAGACTTGGCTTCCTAGAGAAGAGCTCCTTGCCCTCTATGTGAGTGGTGCTGTGCCTGGGGTAACAGGTAAGTGAGGAGAAAGGATGCACAGGAGAATCTCCTGGCTTCACTGCTTCTGCTCCAGGAAAACTGACAAGCATCCTCTTTTACAAAGCCTGGTGCACAGGTTTTTTTTAACCTAATGCTGCTCTAAACAACTGCACAAGGTTACCTTCCTTTATGCTACAGCAGAGTTTAATCCTTCTGGAGCCAAACTGCATAAAATTGCCAAAAACTGACACACGTCTCTGCTCAGCACTGCCTATTGACACGCAGGCACCTCTGGCCAAGCTGAGAGGAAAACATCTGTCAGTAGGTGTTAATGAGACCATCACATGTAGCAGGCAAGACCCAACCAGCTCAGCAAGATCTGACAAAATTCATGTTCTCATCGGGTGATCACAGCTATCTACGGTTCCACTCAGCTGTCAGGGAATAACTCGCACATATCCTTCCTCACACGGATATTTTATGAATTTTAGAGTTAGCAGGATGCAAATCTGCCCTTTGAGGATCATCTGGCAGAGCAGAGCTTTGGCCAGTACCTTGCAGGGGCTTCTGCAGGAAAACAAAGCAGTGTTAGAGAATGTCCTAAGTGTCCATCTCTCAGAGCCAGCACAGTTGAAGCCTGGGGGCAGGAAGTATTTTTTTAGCAGAGATGTGAAGTTAAATGCCCCGTTGTTTGTAACTGGTCCTGATGCCACGTTGTTTTTGCAGGAAGTCATGGGGAGCTTCAATCCTTCTACCTGCCAGCAGTCCTGAAGGAAGCACTGCTGCTGGAGAAGGTGCGTGGCATGTTCTCAGGTTGTCAGGCAATGGCATCGTGGCTTCAAACACTGGAGACTTAAAGCAGAAGGGAAGGGGGTGGGAGGAAAGGGAGAGAGGGAAAGCAGTAGTTCACAGAGAAAGTTTTCATTTAATTAACTGCTAATTTACATCTCACTGTACAAATCAGAGCTAAGCATAACTGTCCCAGCCAATGTATATGACTCACAGTTCGTCAAATGGATATTCTGGAAGTGAGAAGTTACAGAAATAAAAGTAATGAATTATCAGTTCTTCTTCTATTCTTGTGGACAGCATCTTTTATTACATGTAAATGCCATTTATAGCCATTGCAAACAGGAAAAACAGCTAAAGTCAAGTTTGCAGGGATAGAAAAGTGACAAAACAAGAAACTGAATCTAAGGATGGATTTCACCCTGTTGTGTCAGAGGATCCACCTGACCAGCACAAAACATCTGCAAGGTCTGTTCCAGGCTCTGCCTGGGGATTCCCCATCCCAGTCTGCAGCAGACAGCTGCAGTAATGATGCACATCCCAAAAGCTGCTGTTTCTGCTGACCACCTGAGGAAGCTCAGATAGAGACTGTGGTTTACTAAAGTTAATAAACCACAGATGAGCCCCACTTGCTAATGCTTCTTGAAGGCAAATTCATAGGCAAGTCCCCCAAAAATGTAAGAATTTCCAATGAGACATCTGGTTTGATGCATGAGCCCTTCTCTGCAGTATGCTGAGATCCTGCCATGCTACCCACTGCTAAAGATAAAAGCAGCAAATGCCTCTTGACACACATTTCAAAGTCATGTCACAAAATCTGAGCTAAACAGCCAAAAAAGAAATGGCTCATTTTTAATGTGAGGTGCAGGAAAGACTCACTGTGGGCATAACTCAGCCCTGTCCTGCTCTTGAGGGCCAACATGGGTTTTTGCCATGCCTTGTTGGGAGGACACATGGCTTGTCTGCAGAGGGTGGTAAGCTCATTTCTCAATGTTTCTTTAACATGCCAAGAAATGCCAAGGGTTTGCACAGTGGGACAAAGAGCCCCATTCCAAAACATCTCAGTGAGACACCCCTTTTAAGGCAGCTCCTGCCCCATGTCTCTCTTCTAAAGATGCACCAAGCAAGAGGACTACCTTGTGTATTTTTTTTCCCTCTGGAGCACATCTATGGAGTCAACAAACAGGTGGATATAAATTTAGCTGTTTGACTGACTCAACTGTTTAGAAATTTAACAAACAAATGTACACACCGGTAGGTATCTGGGAACCAGTGTTTTCTATTTGAGACAGCAAAATGAATGGAGAGCAATATTCAAACACTGAAAGTTAGCAGACTAGGTACAAAAATATACCAGTTGCTAGGAGATGGCATTTAATCTGGAATTTGAGGCAGTAAGTAAAAATTAAGTTATAAGAAGAAATATTGTTTAGGGCAGAAATCAGGCCAAAGCAAGAGGTTGTTTATGAGAGAGAGCACAGCAAGGATGGTGCCTGGCCACATGCTGTAGGGCTGGAGGTGAACAGGAAGGTTTTGACCTCACTGTGAGAGCAAAAGCCCTGCCAGTGAAAGACAGCAAGGACAAAATTCTTTCCTGGTTGAAGTTGCTGGGAGATGTGCTACTAAAGTAAATAAAGGCTGTACTTCAACCTGCAAATATCACCTTTGCTTGTCCTGGAAGTCCAACCAGAAGCTAAAATGTTGTGAAACTCAGCTCATTCCTCCAGTTATGAAAATTACAGGAAAAACAGCAAAGTTCATTGCTTCATTGTGAAGTTGGATCCCCAAACGAGATTCTGCTGGTTTCTTTCACCACTGAAAGCCCTACTTTCTGAATAGCATTAGAACTGATAAATGCTGGGTTTTAAGACTAGACTATCTTGTGAAAACAAAGGGGTTCAACAGCAAGGCCAGCAGGGAATGAGTGGGGCTGGCTGCTCCTTACAGCAGCCCAGTCCTTGGTGGGAATTGTCCAAGTGGGATTTTAGTCCTGTTGAAATATAGGGCAAAATTGCAATAGATCTCAAGTTATTTTCTCCCCCTCCTCACATAGGTAAAGGATTGTGTGTAATCTAGTCCAGCACAGGGTAATCACCTACACATATAGAGGACAAACCCTGCTTCTGGTTCCTATAAGTACATGCAGGTATTAGAAGCAGTGTTTGCCTTCAGCACCACCCCTGGGGAATTTCCACCTCAGACATCCCTTTGACCAAGGCTGGTAAGCATTTCTACAATATTTGGTCACAGTGATTACATTAGTCAGATCACACAGTGATTCATTAGTCAAATCAAACTATTGGGGTCTCAAGGCCAAGACAGAAATTCTGACTTTTTACAGCTTTGATATTACCTGTAATCCTGATGCTGAAGCACTACTTGTTTAGATTTCCTTTGGATAGTGGTTGTCAAAGTGATTAATAATTTTCTCTGGGCAGCAGCCAAAGATCAGAGTCCATGCAATCTGCCAGAAGGCTTTGATGTTGTCAACAGGGCTATGGTGAAGCCTAAACAACCACTGTTTGAGAGGATATGTTCTCCTTGCTCAGAAATCCAAAGGACTGTCCTCTCTGCTGACCCAGCTTGTCTTCCAAAGGATAACTACTGATTGCAGACATTGCTGGCTGCTTCACTGGCCTCTGCAGAACAAAGTTTCTGTCAGAAAGGCAGTAATGTGTCTGCTGTTACATCGGTGCTGATGGTGGCACTGGCATCTCCTCTTCATGCAACACAGAGAGAAGAGTTGGTACCATCTGGATGTGCACCCTTGCCAGGGTTCTCTGCAGTGAGGAGGGGCTGGACAAGGACTGATTGGTTGTTGCTCAATCCCCCTGACTGAGTCCACTGTTTGGGTGGCAGAGTATCAGCCAATGAGGGTTGGCTGGATTTTTGTCATTACCTGTGGTTGAGAGCCCAACCACCACAGTCACTGACTGCATCTCTCATATTTTATCATCTCCAGAACACCCTGCTTAAGTGGGAGGGTTGGACAAGATGCCCTCCAGAGGTCCTTTTCAACCTCAGTCACTCTGTGATTCTCTGATTTTTATGCAAGCAATGATTGCTGAACTTACAGAGCTCACTGTAAAGCTCAGTGTGAGACCTCCCCTTTGGGAGCCTGCTCTTCCACCCCAGTGAGAGGCCCAGCCTGTGCTCTAAGGCTTTCCAGTTGCACTGGGGAGACCTGCAGGTGGTACCTGGAGCATGCTGTGAGGAGGGATGATAATGGTGGTGTACACCTCGTGCAGGAAAGCGGGGCCTTGCCGAAGCGCAGGGATGCACTTGGGTCACACAACCCCATGGAACACTCCAGGCCTGGGGCAGAGTGCCTGGAAAGCTGCATGGTGGAGAAGGACCTGGAAGTGTTGGCCAACAGCGCTTGAACATGTTCAATCACCACGTGCCCAGATGGCCAAGGAGGCCAATGGCCTGTCCCAGAACGGGTGGCCAGCAGGACCGGGGCAGTGACTGTCCCTGTACTTTTCACCAGTGAGGCCACACCTGAAGTGCTGGTTTTGGGCCCCAGACTTGGGCCCCTCACTTGAAGAAGGACATTGAAATATTGGAGTGTGTTCAGAGAAGGGCAATGGAGATGGGGAAGGGTCGGGAGCACAAGTCTGATGAGGAGCAGCTGAGGGAGCTGGGGGTGTTTAGCCTGGAGAAAAGGAGACTCAGGGGAGACCTTGTCCCTCTTTGCAATCCCCTGAAAGGAGGCTGCAGCAGGCAGGGTTGGTCTCTTGTCCTAGGTAATAAATGACAGGACAAGAGGAAATGGGCTCAGATTTCACCAAGGTAGGTTTAGACTGGATATTGGGAAAAATGTCTTCACAGAAAGGGTGGCCAGGCACTAGAACAGGCTGCCCAGGGAAGTGATGGAGTCACCATCTGGGAGGCATTTAAAAGATGCGTAGGTGTGGCACTTAGGGACAAGGTTTAGTGGTGAACTTGGCAGTGCTGGGTTAGCAGTTGGACTTGATCTAAGAGGTCTTTTCCAATCTAAATGATTCTACAATTCCATGATGGCATGGCCACTCTGGATTGCAGCCAGCTTTTCTCCCAGAACGACTGGAACTGCCATTGCCTCTGCTGGCAGCAAGCACAGATTTATCAGTGGGTGATGGAGGCAGTAACCTTCATCCCTGCCATGTCAGGTGCAAGGGGCCAACTGCCCACACTGTCCATCTGTCCACACTGTGGCCTAGCCTGGGGCTCCCTTCAGCCCAACGTGGGGTTTGAATGAAAAAGAGAAAGAAAGAGAAATATAAAAGAAGCATGTGGGAAGCATTGCAAATTTTTTCAGCTTATTTTTAAATGAGTGTGACCCTGGGCTTTCAAGGGACAGCAGGAGGGTTTTGTCCCTACAAAGTGGGTCACAAAGTGAAATAAAATCTCAGAGTATCATTACTCCTCAGTTTGTAATTGTTTGCAGTGATTTCAACCTGGAATGTTGTGCTAAAGCAAATCATATCCTGGGCTGCATTAGAAGCACAGCCAGCAGGTGATGCAGGAGCTGATGCTCCCCTTGATTCTGCCCTTACAAGACCTCACCTGCAGTACTGCATCCAGCTCTGAGACCTCAAGTAATGGAAAACCATGGACCTGTGAGATAAGTACCCTCGAAATCCAGGGACTGGTACACAGACCAGTCAGTGAAATCAGCAGCCACAGGGCTCCTTGCTCCCTGGTGAACAGCAGCTTCCAAACATTGGCAGGATGTCTGCCGGCCTTCAGCGAGCCCCACGTGCACGGGCTGTGGCTGCTCAGGGCTGCTGGTCTCTGCTACCATTGACAGGCAAAGCCTGAGACAGGCTGGTGCCCTGTGCAAGCTCAGCAAAGCCTGAGCAAGCACTGCTATTCCTATAGAAGCTGCAGTAAAAGCACACGGCACTGCCAGGGTCCAATGCAGCACCATGTGAATTTTAAGAAATATGAAAGGGGGATAGGATTTGTTACCACTTTCCCTTGAGTTTCCCATTTCTCTTACTTTAAAATTGAATGTTGAGGAGATGTGTTAATTTTGAGGGTCCTGCTGTAACCCCAACTGTAACTCGATGTGCATGGGGGAGGGAGGGGAGAGAGGGAGAGATTGGTGTGCTTTTCATGTGGGGAAAAGAAGAGAATCCAGGGCTAAGTATTTCTGAGGTCTACTCAAGGCTCAGTGAGGATCCCAAACACCACCTTTCTAACTGGTTACTTTCCTCTTGGTGATTGTGTTTTACCTTTTGATGCCCTGGATGTTTATGCCTTTATCATGTATTAATTATTGGCATTCTCTAGGCTTCCTTCTGTCTTAATCTGATTTAAAACAGACATTTGCATTTGAAAAGTAGCTAGCATGTATAGCAAATCCTTTCCCTTGGTTTGCTATTAATGCAGGCAGCTTTGATGTATTATATTAATGCTGTTTGCCAGGGGTGAAATCAGCACACCACCTATGGAGAGGCACCTCCTTGGTGAACCTACTGCTTTTACCCACCCATCAGCCTACCCTGATGAAAAACCTGGGTGCTGCCTGCAGCAGCATGGCCACACACCTGCTCCTCTCCCTGCTGCCTTCGTGGCTTTGTGAGGCTCAGAGGCTCTGGACTGTGCCCATGAAGACCTAACCTGAGGACCTGACACACCCATGGCAATGGAGGAAGAGAGAGCTGAACACGACAGGGCACCAAACCAGCAGCTGGGCTTATGCAGGGAATGAGGCAGGCAAGTGCAAGGGAACTCCAGGCTAGGACTGGGCAAGATCAGGATTTGCCTGATGGTCTTCCTGAGGGTTGTGTGCACTGAGGCTGAAATGCATGTGTGCTTCAGAATGATCCAACTTTTATGTAGCAATATCTCAGCCAGCTGAGGAATAGACTAAATCAATCCTCTGGTGAGTTCAGTACCAGTATTTCCTTTATTTCCTTATTTTAATTTTTGTCTTATTTTACTGTATCTCTTACATTATTTAAGGCTTTTGGGCAGTTGTCCTGAGCCTGACTGATCTGTCTGAGCTGGTGCAAAGAGCATCTGGAGCTGCTGCTGTAACCCCCTCAGGCTGGGTTAACTCTGCTGGTGAGTGATGGGCACAGGACAGGTGACCAAAGGAGCAGTGCCCAGCCTGCTCATGTGACAGCAGCAGAGGTGGTGGCTTGATTCAACAGCCTCAATCCACCCTGGCTGCTTGTGCAAGCTTTCCCTCTGCTCTGCTGAGGTCTGACAGCCAAACTGCCTGGAGCAGCCTTTCCTCACCCTGCTCTGGCACGATATTCCAGATCAGCTGTGACTCCTTGAACGGGAGGGTTTGCTCACCTGGCTCCCGCTATCAGGGCTGGATGAGAAGCCGTATTTCTGTGTGGCAGAGCTGGGGAGGGAATGGGCTTTGGCAAGAAGCAGTGCCAAGCAGTAGGGTCTGGAAACCAGGCTCTCCCAGAACAGCATGTCTGATCATGGCATTAGTTGAATAGAAACAGCTCAAAGTAAACTTGTTTCTTCTTAAATGCTCACATAGAGTTTTGCACCATGTTGACTTGATTTGAAAAGCATTTTAGTTAAATTATTACAATCTCTGCCTCTGGACAAAACTTCAAGAGTTTCTAGAGCTCATTTACCAAAGGGGTTGGAAAAGTTATTTCAAGTTAACAGCCTACATTATAGTAGTACTTATTTGAACAGGTGGGGACTGGGGGAAGTAGGGACATTAGCCAAATCATGAATCATAAGTTAATCAGATTGCCACCCATGTTAGCACCAAAAGAAAAGCCATGCACGAAAATACACATCACCAGCTACAGAACTGACTCAGCAAGGACCAGAACTTTTGTTGGGGTTTATTGGGGTAAATGGCTACACTTCAATTTGGTAGGGACAGGAGCTCACTCTGGAAGCCACCAGGAAGCCTGGCTCCCCTCCTCTGAGGGTGTGAGACTTTTTTGTACTGTTTGCTCCCCACTGCACTTCTGCCCCATCCAAGCAGGGAGAAGTTTGGGGCCTCGCACTCTTTATGTTTAACAAGGTATTTTCTGCCTGCCCTTGGATTTGAGGCTCTTTCCACAGGTGAGCAGAAAAGAAATTTCAGATATCCCAGGACAACACCTCAGGACATCCATAGCCTCCATCTCCTGCAGGGAAGCTCCTCTTTCTGGTGCAGTAGGGTGTATTTCGCTGTCCAGGATGAAGTGGGTCACAGAGCTGTTCCTTGACCCAAACCCAGGCAAAGAGCTGTGCAGAACCATGCCATCACCCAGCTATGCAGGGAAGCAAGGGCTGCAGCAGCTCTGCACTGGCTCTGCACTGGGGTGGGGGTTCATCTTCTCCTGGAGCACAGTCACTGAGAAGTCCCTAGAGTGAAAAAAAATATGGAGATTTGACTGGATTTAGAATAAAGTAAAATAAAACTACGCTATTGAAACTCTGTTGATGTTCGTGAAATTCCTTGTGTCTTACACCAGCGGGCAGAAAATCAGATCTCAAGTGCTGAGGCTGCTGGCAGATACTTTCCTGTTTGTGTGTGCAGTGGAGAAAAGTGCTTGTTTGGTGCTGATTGCAGACTATGGAATAAGAGCAATTTCTCATCCCACCTCCACAGAAGCTATTTAAATAGTTCTACACCCACTTTGAAAGATGCTCAGTTAGAAAGGAGTAAATCTGGAAGTTATTGCTCCTCAAAATAAGAAGCGCCAATGAACGGGCTCTGCTAGGGCTGCCGGTGCTTTCGGGGACAGCAGCTGCCCAGGAGCTCTCCCGTGGCCCTTGCAGTGAACAGTTTTTATCAGGCAGCCTGCAGAGCAAACACGCTGCGGGACAGAGCCCTGCGGCTCACGCCTGAGGAGCCCTTGGGGCCGACCCTTTGTCCCACTGAGGCTCGGGGCCAAAGCCCAGCTGGCTACATGCAGGCTCCTCGCAGGCTGCACGAGCCCCCACGTGCTCTCCATGCAGCACAGGAGCAAAGGGAACAACCAGCAGAGCCCAAGGACATGCCAAGAGAAGCAATAGGCAGAGTGCTAATTAAAAAAGCCCTTCTGAAATGCTGGGGACAGAATGGTGTCACGTGCGGTCGATGCGGTCGATTCGATGCCTCCCTTTCCCTTCCTTGGGGATTGCTGGCCACAAACTCACTCACAGAGTGGAAGTGTTTGCCTGCTCCTTCCCAAAACTGGAGGTGGAGATTTAACCCATGGCACCTCTGCAGGGCTTCTGGCAGGCTGCTGCCCACCACCCAGCCCTCTCCTGCTGCCCAGGTTCCCCTCTGCGAGACAGTGAAGGGGGAGGCCCTTCCCCAGAGCAGTTGCTGGCCAAGCCTCTTCCTGGGGGATATGGAGGGAAAAGTTAAACTCCGGTGGGGAGCTGGGCCAGCTCTGTGCAGGGAGAGCCAGGTGGGACCCAGGAACCTCGCCACTGGTCACCCCCAGGTCACCCCCAGTCCTGGTCACACCTGAGAGCAGGCATTCAGGCAGTCTGGGAGCTTTCCCACCCTCACCATTTCAGATGTTCATGGATTTGTTTCTAAATTAGGTTGGACCCAGAGAGAGACTTCTATGAATTGATGCACTCAAAATAGCCAGAGAGAGCTAAATCCTCAAGTGAATCTCAGACAGTGCTGCTGCCAGAGCCAGGTGCTTGCATTCAGACCCCAGCACGGCCATCCTGCTCCGTAGCCAGCACACCAGGGCCCGACCATACAGCACCTTTCAGGCAGAGCCTTGTATGTCTCTGGCTCTTGCCCAGCAGAGCTCTGCTTTGAGATTAAGATCTTAATATTTATAAGCCTCTGATTTTACTATCTCTTTAATATCATGGTAAGTCAGGTGCCTACACTGCTATCTCTCCAACTCACCTGAAAAATCTCACCTTCTTAACAAAGGTCAGTTACATTTTTCCTTAAAAATAAACTAATTATGAAATTACTGTGATTTTCTCACATTTAAACAGCTAATTATTTCTGAGGACATGAGAAACAGCCGTTGCAATGCTGAAGCTCAAACAGTTACATCTCTGCTATTTTAATGGGTAAGAGTCAATACTTTTATTCCCATGTGATATTACCAAGACATGATAAGCAACCATAGCATTAGTATTAATTTGTGGAGCAAAGATCACTTCAATTTGCCCCAATGAGAAGTAATTTTAACAGAAAATTGGCATTCCACAAACAACTCTTTGAAAGCCTGTTGTGTTTTCCCCTCCTTTTTTTCTCTCTTCCTTTGTTTTTTGATAAAGCACCACAACCCTGGGTAGGGGCAATTTGAAGGCAGAGACAGTTTTTAAGGCAGCCTTAACTCTTTCCAGACAGGGGAGTGGACTGCAAAAAATGCTTTCCAAAGTTTAACTTGGCACTGTCGACCACTGAATAAAGGAAGAACACTGACTGTGCCTCCCACCAGAAGGTGGACAAATATCAAATAGGAGTCAGTTTCTCTCCCACAGCCTTCAGGTGAGGAGTTCTGCTAAAAGCTTTGCTCTTCAATCTGTGTATGATCACCCAAACCAAAGTGGCATCTGCAGGTACTTGGCATCTGTGGAAATCAGGCTTACAAATACAGAGCCAAGCCTGGAGCTCCGGGCTGCCGGTTCTGCGAGGCTTTGCTTTATTCTTTGGAAATCCTTGTTGCACTTAGCCAGGGAAAAGCACGTGTGTGGCACAAAGAATGGTGATTTCAGCTAAGCATGGAACAGAGTAACAATTTTTAATTGCACATGTGTCTGTCAACAAGCCTTTTCAAACATCTTAGCTCCATTGTACTTTTATCCTTTTTTCCCCTAGGATCATGACACACTTGACAGTGGTGATAAATCAGCTCTCATGCTGTTCTATTAGCCAGGAAAATACTATCAATCCCAGTTAGCTGGAAATGTGTGACCCACAGGTAGTCTGACACAGTGATTACCCCAGGTAGCTACCTATAACAAGCCTGTCTCAGCAGGGGAGTCCCATTCCACCCCCTCAGAGAGGATGCTCTCCTGGAATTTGCGGGCACGATTTTAGGTCTCTGACGTGGGCAAACACTTTAAGCACAGCATTACCAGATTAAAAAAACAAAATGGGGATAGGGACAGGTGGGAGAAGTGAGAGCATTTTTCTCTTATGATTTGAGTGGATCTCAGTGCAAGAAGCAAGTTTCTATGTTCAGGTTTGAACTCCATAGATGGAGAAACATCTAATGCCCAGGGAATCAGTCAAGGACATTACTCAACAACATCAAAACTAACATGCATCCAAGTGTGTGAAGCAGTAGGAAATTTTTCACATTAAAAAAGTGGAAGGTACCTCCAGATTTAAGTGACAGCTGAGCCAGGAACTCTGAGGAATTAAATTTTGAAGGCATCTAAAGCTATAGCTGGACACCAAGAGAGACCCAAAAATGAGGAGCCCACAGTAATCTACCTCTGTAAGAATTTGGCCCCAAATGACTTGCCACAGATTGGGCAGGTGTTAAGTTACAAAGTCAGAAATAGAAAACCAATTCCCTCTCCTGGCCTTTCATTTAAAGGCTTGGACAGATTCCCAGACAACTGTCAGCCACATGAAGATATAAATTATTTGGAAGAGTGCAAAGGGTAATGAACCAGGGTCAAAAGCCACCTGCAAACTTGCAGACCCTTAGCAGGCAGCAGTGGCCAGAGCAAACCTGGGGTTGGTAACTCATGTTCTTGCCACATGGACACACTGAAATACCCTTTCACCACTGATTCTTCCTCATCTTCAGGCAGAATTTCTGTTATACACTGGTTTCTGCTGCATCATCCACCTGCCAGGTGGCAGATGCAGGCAGAACAAGGTCGGCTTCCTTTTCCAGAGTGCTCAGCCTGCAGTGCCTGCCCAGGCTGTGGATAACTCTCCAGCCAAGAGCTGAAGGCTGGCTCTTCTTCGTGTGATTCCTGCCACGGTGCCCACAGGGCCTGAGCAGCAGCAATGAAGTGGGCTGGACACAGGCTGATTTCAGTCTGTGACATAGGAAAGTTATAAACAGTGTGTGATGGCTGGTTTAGAAAGGTCTTCAAAAAGGCAACTGATCACCATGGCCACTCTCTCCCCAGTCGGAGGCACACACACATCTCCTGGAGTAAGTTCTGCCTGGCACAATGGGATCCAGATCCCTCTGGAGCAATCAGACTGTAACTCAGGAATGCTAGCAGTGATCTGTAGAGGTTTATTTATCTGTAGTCTAAAACGACAACCTCGGTGCCTTTCTCCAGATGCAAATATTTCAAACCTGAAGTATTTACTGGTGCTGTGAAGTCAGAAACAGTGTGGGTACTTCAAATGCAGGGCAGTTCACTGGAAATCCAACAGCTTTCACTTCCCTCCTGCACTTCCCTGTTGCAGGGAGCAGCACCATGGTACCACAGGCTCACCAGCACCCCACCCTCAAAATCTATGTGTGAGAGCTACCATCCTTGGCACAGGCAGCAAAGCTCACAGCCTTCCTTTTCTGTTTGAAACTGGTCCCCAGAGGCTTAATTTGCAGAGCAATTTTGCAGTAATGGCATTCCAGATTCCACCTTCCTGTGCCTGACAGAAGGTGCCTCTGCGAGCTGCCTTTGTTCACCTTTCAAGAAGTTGACCTCTTTTTTCCTGAACAGCATCTCAGTTCTGGAATGTAGGCTGTGACAAATGTTTCAGAGAAGGACTACAGGGCTAACGAACAGATTAATATTTAATCATACTTCCCCACTACTGGGTCATTGTCCAAAATTTCTGATTCCTGTACCTAAATCTACACCAGCCACAAATATGATTTTGTTCTCAGAATCTGACTTCTTCTTATTAGTCCCAACTTCTTCCTGCAACAGTCCTCCCCACAGTCAAATTATTTTTGAAGGGAATTGTCTTCTCTTGGCTCCAACTACAGGACTGACCCGCATTTTCTATCAGTAATGTGCCCGTCCATAGTAAGGTCTCACCACATTTCCTGAAGAGGCACTATCTTCACACACATTATGGTGCATTTCTCCTCCTCAACTCAGCATCAGTGCAGGGAGAAGAGGAAAGCACACAACAGCAGGCTCAGCTCATTCTTGGGACATGCATGGTAGAGCACAGGGCTAGGGAAGCTTTTGGCTGATGGAAGGTTTCTGTCCCTCAGGTGGTGTAAGACCCCTCTGTATCTGGCAGCTGGAGAGAGGAATTGCAAGGCAGGGAAGGCAAATCCATTACACTTTTAATGTAGGATACCAGCGACAAGGAAAGCACATTGGGACAGACTTTAGCATCAGATAGTTAATTGACATCCAAGACACCTTGAAGGCTATCTCAGGTAATTTCCCCACCATTATTTGCTGAGCTAGTAGGACTGAAAGAGATGCACTCCTTGGCACTGCAATCATCCCTTCCAGCACTGTGGGTGCCAAAGCAAGCTGGGGCCCCAGCTGTGTACCATCCCCTCCAGCCCGGGCTCACCATAGGGGCCATCCTGCCTGAGTGACGAGGGCTCTCCCAGAACACAGGCTGCTGAGGGAACTGAATGCCAAGGAGCAGATGAGGTTAAGCTCAGATACGCAGCTGCAGGGAGGGCTGGGTGCTCAGGCAGC
>VWZP01000837.1:1125517-1309994 GCA_013396995.1 Dicaeum eximium
GCGCGTCCCCCCCCGGCAGCGGCGGGACCCCAGCCCCAGCCTCTACCGCGGGCGCCGCTGCCGCATGGAGTCCTGCTTCGACTTCGCCCAGTGCCGGAAAAACGGCTTCAAGGTCTACGTGTACCCGCAGCAGAAGGGGGAGAAGATCGCCGAGAGCTACCAAAACGTCCTGGCCGCTATCGAGGGCTCCCGGTTCTACACCTCGGATCCCGGGCAGGCCTGCCTCTTCGTCCTCAGCCTGGACACGCTGGACCGAGACCAGCTCTCGCCCCAGTATGTGCACAACCTCCGCTCCAAGGTGCAGAGCCTCCACCTGTGGAACAACGGCAGAAACCACCTAATTTTTAATTTATACTCTGGCACCTGGCCCGACTACACTGAGGATGTGGGGTTCGACATTGGCCAGGCTATGCTGGCCAAAGCTAGCATCAGTACTGAAAACTTCAGACCCAACTTTGACGTTTCTATCCCGCTCTTTTCTAAGGATCATCCTAGGACAGGAGGGGAGAAGGGATTTTTAAGGTTTAACACCATCCCTCCTCTCAGGAAGTACATGTTGGTATTCAAGGGGAAAAGGTACCTGACGGGGATAGGGTCAGACACCAGGAATGCCTTATATCACGTCCATAACGGAGAGGATGTTGTCCTCCTGACCACCTGCAAGCATGGCAAAGACTGGCAAAAGCACAAGGATTCGCGCTGCGATCGAGACAACGCCGAATACGAAAAGTAAGTGAGCGGCGCCCCTTCCCTATTATCGTATCCCCAGGGCATGCCGGCATGCCCGCCGGGCAGATGGGAGCAGATGTGTGCCAATGCGCTGGCCGTGGCCGCAGGAAGGCATTCATCACTCCTTTGGTAGAGTCGGTGGCTTCTCCCGTCAGCCGTGAGGATGCCGGCTGGCTCCGTGCTGCCTTGGCCGCGGGAGCTGGCGGGGAGGCACTGAAGGGCGATGCGGTGTCCTGCAGCCTTTGCTCGCCCAGGGACTGATGCCCTGCATGCGCAGCCTGATGGCTTTCCAAAGGTTGCCAGCGGCGGAGGTGCTTTTGGAGGATGCGCTGGCATTCGGCGCTGCTTTTTGTCCCCCCAGCGCCTCTTAGGCCAGATGCCCTGTGCCTTCCATGCCCTGAGACAAAGTTTGTACGAGTCCTCAGCTCTCTGCAGGTCGCATGTGAGCCAGGCTCCCGAAGTGGGTTGGTTGCTGAGGGTGATGGTTGGGATGCCCTCTCCAGAAAGCACTGCCTGGTGTGTGACCTGTGTCTGTGTATCTCCACAGACAAACCAGTAACTTGCCTTGCTGTGTTTTTCCTCCCAGTTCAAACCAGCACAGTATCAGTAAAGGAAAAAGGAGTGTTTGTGTCCTGTGTCTGAGTTTCTGGTTTTTATATGTGAGAGGATACACCAGTGATGCAAGCTCGGTGTGTGCTTTCTGTGAACGCCTGGTTGCTTGTCTTTCCTCGATTTTTATTTTTATTTGTTGGTAATGTCACTGTGAAACCAAATTTTGTCTCGCTGTACTGCTGCCCTTGTCTTCCAGTCTGCTTTTCAGGTTTGTATATATAGCTGCCGGGAAAATCGCTTCTGGGAATTACCTCTAGGATTGCGATGCTGACTAAGCTGTTTGCAGCTGATTAGTTTATTTAAATGCCGACCACCGCTATGTTTGCTGCAGAATAGGTGCTTGTGTATGAAGTTTTTCACATGAGACTATTTCCTGGGTAGCATTAATTACACACTGAATTAAAGCAGACCAGCCGTAGAGCACTGCGTGATGTGCAGTGGGGCTGCACCCAGAGCTGCCAACGGCTGGAGGGTTTTGTGGTGCACAGGGGAACGTGGGTGGAAAAACACTTCTGGAGAGCATTTGGGAAGAAACTACGTTGCCATTAATACTGGTGAAAATTTCCAACTGGCTGGCTGTTTCTCCACCGAAACTATCCCCGGGGGTTGGGAAGAGGCCGGGAAGGTCAGCATTGCAAAGTCGGGAAACCTGCGTGAACTGCCTAGGTGAACTCTGCTCACCTTTTGCTTACCGTAATTCTGCTGCAGAGGGGGAGCAAAGAGCAGTGCAAATACTCAGTGGACTTTTAATCCCATTCATTTTCAGAAAACTGATGGGCAAGTGGTGAAATAATGCACATGTGAAAGTGATACAGCATCAGTGCTGGATGATCAGTAGAGATACTAAGCTAAGCTCATGTTATTTGTCACCCAGGAGTCCCTCTGGCTTGTGATCTCCTTCAGGGAATTTATGCTTTGGGAAAGAGGGGAGAGCTAACAAGTGCAGCCTTTCAGGGTGTATTGGTTTTTTGTTTTTAGATCTGAGCAATTGGAGCTAATTTACAGATGGGGAAAATCCTGATTATTTGCTGTATACTACAGTATGTGTGCTGTCAAGTTGTCATAAAACCAAACATACCTGCCTGTGGTTTCACGTGAGTCCAGTTTTTTTACAGCTGTGCCATTTGGTCTAATAAAAGATAGACCTTTCCCTGTGAGTTCTGCTCCCTCTAAAGTGTCTTTGCCACTTACTGTGGTGAGATTTGTATATAGCAACCCTCAGGGGGTACGACAGCACGAACCCAACTGGTGTGCTGTGCTATTCATACAAAAAACATACTTCCCACTAGGATGCAGTGGTATCTGGGGTGAGGGGCTTCAGCATTTGTTGCAATGCTGCTGTTAAAAGACAGGAACTAAAAACTGATGCTGTCAAGAAAATAAGATTACTCCGAGAATTGAGGCAAGCTCAGTCTGTGGTCGAGCTGCTGAGGTGAGGGGGTTTGTTCTAGTGAACAAGTGCAGATGCCACAGCTCTTTGACCGAGCATCTTAGCGGAGCGAGGGCACCGGGCAGGGTGTGCTTTGGCCCTTCTCCTCGTGCCTCGGTGCCGATGCACAGCCGAGTGTGCCATCTGCTGCTCTCCCTGCACCGCCTCCTGCCAGGGCTGCCTCTGCTGCCTCCTCTGTGCCCACGGGGACCGGGCCTGGAGCTCCGCTCCCTTTATGAAATCTGCCAGGGTCACATCCCCAAGGTAGCATGACACAGCCGCCCAGCTGAAATGCTTCTGTGCTGATGTGGAACTCAAGTGTGAAAGCTGGAGAAGGAACTCCATTTTTCATCCCACATAAAGCAGCATCCGATCATCAGTGAGGCTGTAGTGCTTGGAAAGAAGTGTCTCTAAATACACTGGGCCTTGAAAACTGCACATGGAGTGGCTCTTGTGAGGCATGTGGGGCTTGGATTTAACAATACATCTTCAAGGTTTTAATCAAAAAGAAGAAAAAACATACTCTAGAATTGGCATATCCATGTATGATTGGGAGTTGCATATTGTGCTTTTCTGTGCTTATTTTCCTATCCTCTGCTGTGATACTTACACCACTTCATGTGAAAGACAGTGGTGTAGGTGCCCTGGCCATGGAGAGCTGGCCTTGAGATACCAGAGCTTGCCAGGGTGATGTATGAATGATTTAGTCTAGGTTAGAGGCCTTGCCAAGCCAGGTAAATTAGGTGACCAGATTTTAAAATGTGCTAACCTTGTGTTAGCAGGGTAGTGGTGTTATGTGTTGGGCGTGGGGCTGCACACATCACAAGTTACTTGTGATGGGGTTTCATCTAGGGTGTAACATTTGGTGTTGGGTTCACATGAGGTCCACCTGTGTTGCATGTGGTGTTTCCTCTCTAGGAGATTGAAAAAGCCAAGAAAGGTGACCTCCTGACCGCTGGAAAAATGTGTAGAGTGTCTTTCTTTGTTTGGGGAAAGCATGGATGGGCATGTGTGTATTTGACTGTTTCTGTGAATTGTATTGAAAGATCCATCTGTATGTCACAGCTAATTAATTTGCATCCTAGTTATGCATCTCAGCAGATAAAGCTGAGGCAGACTAAAATGAATTACATTATCATGATTAGACTGCTAGCAAACAGGATATAAAAGAAAACAAAGAAAACCTCTGGTTTTCTTTACAATGTCCTTGGTTGTCAGAGTTGGCCTTTGTCACCCAGCACTAGGGCAGCTGGGCTTTCTGAATTCCTCCACAATAAGATTTCAGCCTCAAGCTTTCCATTTCACAAAGGGTTAAGGAAATAAAAGCTGCTGCTGCTGAAGTTTGAAGACAGCCTCTTAAATATTTAATGACAGTCTAAATATATACATATGTACAATGTGTTTTAAACAAAGGCAGAATTCATGTACAAGCTTAACTGGTTCCAAATAATTACTTTTTGGAAGGTAATATAAATGACTGTGGATACCAAAAGAAATAGGGGATTGTGATGTTCTAGTAAAGCAAATGCAGAGAAGAGGTTTGCACCAAAATGAGGATCTTTCTAGGAAAGTAAAATAACATCTGTGGCGTATCCCCTGACCTGCGGCAACCCTGCCCTCGGAAGATGGAGAGGGTAGCAGTGACAGTATCAAAAAACATAAGGTCTCACCAGAAGCTCATTCAAGGAGACTTTTGCCTCATTCATGCTTGATATCTAAAGTTAATGATGAGAATGAAGCAAAAGGGAAAAAAAAAAAGGAGTAGAATGGTAGAATGGAGGAGAAAAAGTGAGAAAAAAACGTACTTTTGGAGAAAAGTGAGCTATGGTGGAGGACAGATAGCATAATGAGGTGTTCTTTATAGACTGGGTTTTTTGACTGGTCAGTGCTCAAAAAGCCTGTGTGATCATGACTGAACTGAGAAAGGGAGGTAAAACATGCTGGGAGCATGCCTTATGAGCTGGGACTAGTTCTGCCAGAGGAGGTTGGAGGCTTGTGGTAGTGGAGGAGCAGCCTGTGGAAGGAGCTGCTCACAGATCTACCTGGGGCTGCTGGGTGCTGGCAGAAGGAGAGAGCAGCAGCACCTTGCATGCTTATACTGGTGAGACGTCTCTGCAGGGCACACAGTAGCACTAGGCAGGGTTGGATGTGTACTTCTGCAGGAGAATATATCCAGCTGAACATTTTCATTGATGCCTGGTACCCGCTAGCTTTACCTGGTCTGCACTCTACTGGTGGAACATGTGCCAATCACGGCTGAACCTCCCACCCTTGAAAATCGTGAGTAAAGGTCACAGTCGTGCAATAGGCACAGAATGGGAAGAAAAGCAAGTTTTAGTTTTGCTTCCTTTCCAGCAGGAATAAAATACACATACTGAAAAAAAAAAGAAGTGGTAGAAATAGACAGGAGGGATGACTGCCACTCAGCAGACTGGCATGAGAATGTGAAGTAAGGCTTAGGCTTGCCCATCCAGCATGTGATGATAATGTGAACACTCCATATGCTTGTATGGGCATGTTTCAAACAAAGGTGGAATTCTTGTATTTGTAATATACTGAACTTCCGTGTATTGTACTAAAATACAAATGTAAATGCCACATTTAATCACTCACTGGATTACTTTTTGAATTGTCTAAAAGCCTTCACAAGTCAGCTCATTTGCAGCTATTTAGGACAGGTCTGAGAAATCACCCAGGTTCAGGGTGGCTGTTGTTCAGAACATCTGAAATGGGACGGGAATGATGAGATGGGAACCAGTCAGTGCATCTTGTATAGCACCAGGCTATTTTGGGAGCTTGGATAAAACTCAAAAACTACTGAGAGTGCTTGGGCATTTTCCCAGAGTAACTTGGCTTCTACAGAGACCTGTCCCCACCAGACCACTTTTTAATATTGATTTTTAAGAAACTGGAAGTTTGCCTGGTTTACAATACATTTATCCAGAATGCAGTAAGCAGGTAAATAACAAAGCTTTAATGGACGTCTGAAAATATAGGACTTGCTCTATTGTGTTCTTCCTCTTGTTCTCTGTATGTGTTGCAGAGTGTCCTTATGTGCCTGTTGATGCTGATTTAATGCAGGTAGGGCCCTGAGGAGTAGGAAGCTCCAGGCTGATGGCCTGGCAGGAGCTGGGAGCAGGGGTGACAGGATCCCTAAGCTCACAGCCAGCTGTGCAATCCTCAGCCCGGCCCTCTGCACCAGGTTCTTCCCTCTCGGTAGAGCTGTGGGAGTGGGTGGATCCATGTGCTGGGCACTGCCGCGTGTGTGGCCGGGTGTGTAGGGTCAGGCACTGGCAGGGGAGCCCACCCTGCCCACGGGCCTTAAACCAGGCATCCTCCTAACCTCTAGTAATTAAGTTTTCTTGTGGGGTGAGTTATAATTATAATTGGTTGCCCCAGGCCTTTCTGTGTTATTCTGCAAAGCATCTCATAGGAGGCTGTGGTGACAAAGCATTACAGTAGATGGGTGATCTGGTCTGCAGCAGGTGTTTTCTGCATGCAGAATGTATGTGAGCACAGTTTTCACAGCTAGAGGGGCTCTGCTTTTATTTTTCCTGCCTAGGAAAATTGATCTAGGATAGTTTGTTGATAAATACTCATCATTGAAGAGACACTTGATGATAGAACAAAATTCAAAGAAAAAATTATCTGAGTCATCATTTTACGTAGAATTAATGTGGAAGCAAGTAGTTTCAAGGACTTGTTGAACCCAGATCAGAACTGAGCTGAGAGTAACAGTTCCAATTACCCATTTTGGCAAGAGAAAGTCCTCTTGTGCCCCCAGCGAGGTGACCACAGCAAGAAGGTGCTGCAGAGCATCCCTTGGTGTTCCTGCCTTCCTACCCTCCCTGGCTGGGTATTTCACAGGGCAGAGTCTGACTTCTGCAGGACATTTTGTAGTGGTCTAAGTCAGCTTCACTGAAACTGCTCCTAAGGGAGAGAGGTGGCTGAATTTTGGATTCTCTTGCGGGTTGTGTGCAGGTGCCTGCTGCACTGAGGGTGTTCTCAGCTGTGGGCCTGTTTGCATCCATGTGAAGTAGTGCATCTTGCTGGGAGAATGGGATTGAACAAGAGGAATTCCAGCTCAAGAGAGACCCGAGCGAAAAAGACTACTGGTCTGACTGCTGGACATAATCCTTTTGCCCCACATATAGTCCTAGAACAGCTCACTGGAAAGTAAAACAGCAGTTGCTTGCAGGAGAGGGAAGTAAATGAAACTGGTCTGCCCGAAGCACTTATTTACTCAACAGATGTGAGTCAAGAGAATGTGCTGTAATCTGATGATTTCTGGAGTATTATCTGTGATTATTTTCCTTTTCTCTCTGAAGGGTTTCTTTGAGAAAATCCACAGAGTTTTGTGGTCTTGGGTAAACAAACTGTTTTGCTAACCAGAGAAGAATAATTGGTCGGTACATGGACGACTGTCTGGCCTGTGAATGGAGTGAAATGCCATGTTCCAAGCTGCTAAGGTGACTGACTTCTCATGGACTTGGCTATATCTAGATGATGATGCAAGATTTATACTCTTGTCTCGTGTCATATGGATATTAGTTTAGCCTGTGGGAATGTGTGAATATAATTTCAGGTTATGTTTAAGGTTCTGCACCTTACCACATTGCCAAGTGTTTGGGATGTATAAGTTTCAAAACCTCATAGTTTACACTGAGCGATAGATTTGTTCCTCTTCTGATGTTCATCCAGCTATGGTGTGCTTTTATGTGAGGCTTTGTGTTGCTCTTTTTTCAATCCAAATTTCCAGGGGAAACAGGACATGTATCATCACTGTTTGGCCCTTAATTTAGGAGCCTCCTCAGTCAACTGCAGGGAGCATTGCTGGTACCTAATGCTGATACAACTCATCCCCAAGTCTCTAGAGAAGACAGGGAGGGAGGGAGCTGTGGCAGGAGGTGCCTGTGACACTAAGTGTGCACAGGAGCAATTAAAGATCCCAGACAGAGAATGGTGGGAGTCCTTTCTTCCACTTATATAACACATTAAATTTGTAACAGTTGACAGCCTCGCATGGGAAGAAACTATCCTGGTCTTGTGGCAGAGGTGCTACATAGCCTGGGAGGGTGTTTGAAGGCCAAGAGGTGGGAGATCAGCCTGCTGCTGTGGTGCAGGAGAAATTAGTTTAAGAAATTAATTCCAAATGAGAACGAGAGAAGAAATTTGTTTCACATGAGAAGGGGAAGTAATGTTGTAAGAAATACAGGCCCTATCTCAGCAAAATATTGTGTCCCAACTGCTTTGCTGGGAAAAAACTGATATGAGTGCTGCCAGGCTGATGGCTTTCCAAGTGCAGTCTAACTTCCTAAACTGTTACCATTCCTTAGAAAAATAAAACATAGCTGTAAGCCAGTCAAGGGGGTTAGGCCTGCTCAGTAAAAGGAGAAAGAAGAGGCTGTTTAAAGAAAACACTTTGTGTTTCTGCACTTGTCTCTTCCACCAACTCTTGCTGAGATTTAGCTTTGGTTTTTCTGGTGGTTTAGTGCTGTCTCCTTGGCCAGGATGCTAAAAGGGTGTTCCCTGAAAGGTCGGATGTTTGGGTTGGCTAAATTGGGCTCCCATTTCATACTCAGTAAGACAGGCTTCTCAGCCCTCCTGCAGTCCCTGGGAGAAGTGAGGTGCTGGCAGGGCTGTCGAAGAAGCTCCTGCCTTCTCCTGCCTGGATGTGGTCCCAAGACTGCAGTTGAACAGCCAGGATTGCCGCTGGCAACCATGCTTACGTTTCCATATGCTTTTAAAATGGAACGGAGCCTTTGCTTTTCCTAAGCATTTTGGGGGTTTACTTTAGTGCTTTATAATGTTTAGAGCTTGTGTAAAACTGAAATATTACTCATTTATGTTTTCTGTATCCCCTTCTCAGGAAGTATCAGTGAGTGTAGGTCTAAAATGATTTTCCAATAAGAGGTGACAGTTGTCAGAAGCAGTATAAAGCAGCTCTTCTCTGTGTCTGGCGAGGGCAAATAGCCTCTAATGCTTTTTTGGGGTTTGACTTGTCCTGGGTCAGGACATGTTTGATATATGAACATTTTCACTCTCCTTGCTTCACTCAGCTGCTACCAAAGACCACTGCTTTTCCAGGCACTGAAGCGCTGTTGTTCCTGATCACTCCTCCAAGGGCTCCTGCAGTGCAGTTAGCAAATTCAGTAACGCTTCTGTAAGTTGACTTATTTCTCCGTGATGGTTTCTAGTCCAGAAATACATGAGAACAAAATAATTCCTGGGTTCCTAAGTGAATTTCCCATTTATTCACTTTTTCCCCCTCTAATATCCTCTTTGTGTTTATGAATGAAACAGAATTAGGGCTAATTTAGTTGATTGGCTGCAAAACAAAAGTATTCAATGCTAAGAATGGGAAATGAGAAGGCCTTTCTGAAATGTTACTTCTTTGCATAATTATAATAGATTATAATTATACATTTGGGTGTTTAGCAGTGGATTTGCTGTAAACACGGTCGTGGGAAATCTCTCATCACTCACTTGTGTCGGTTCGAGTCCCAGTGTGGTCCCGTCAGCGCTGTACCAGCGTCTCTAACATCATTTTCTCTTTGGGCAGGATTATGTGCCACAGAGAATGCAATCTCCAGTTCCCTTCCCAGCTCCTCCTACAAAATTACAGCTGGTCGATATGGCCATGTCAGACTGTTGACACAAATCAATAAGATCAATCATTCTTCAGCTCCTAAACAAAATTGAGAGCGTGATGCTGACGGCCTGTGCGTAGCAGTAAATTCCTAAAGGAAAATCGCATACCGTAGTGTTGGTTGGGTGTATCCGTGGGGGATCCTGTCCCGTTAATAATTAGTTCTCTGAGGCTGTAAAGAGGAGCATGGTATAAATAGTTTGCTAGAGCTGCAGTGTGTGTTATGACCCCTGCAGCCACCTGACCAACAGCAGTGTGGGAGACAGGGGAGCATGGCAGTGTTTGGGTAGGAATCCTGTTTTTCTTCATTCTCCTAGAAGATCTTGACTTCTGATACTGGTTTTTGCCTGGCAAATAATTGAAGACATTTTATCACAATACTGGAATTCCTGGTGCAGTCAGGTAATTCAGTGTGTTACTACCAGAAAGCCCATCAGAATTGTAGTTCTTGTAGAAGTCAAGAATAAATTCAGAAGTTGCTTCTAAAAATCAGAATCTTTGTCTGAAGAGAAGGACAAATTTTTGTTATAATGTCTGAGTTTATATCTCTGAAGGCTTGTTTTGGTGTGTCTGCTCATAGACTTAATCAGCTGCTTCAGGAAGATAAACACATGAATGTTTAATCTTATGAGTTTGCCACCAACCATTGTGCTGGGTGCTAGCAGATTTTTCTTTTAATTAAATGTAATTTATATAATCCTAATGGGAAACATAATTATAGGATTTATTTTTTAATACTGTGATTTCAGAGTTATTTTGTAAAGAATAGTAACACTTCCCCCTTAAGGGCGGTTTAAAAATCAGCAAACAAAATAGAAAAAACTGAAGTACCCGTTGGTAAAAGTAATAAATCTCAGACAAGATGCAAAAAAAAAAAAGGCAGCTGAAATGTTGGAGCTGCAATAAAGCTGAAAATTAATGATCAGTAGGTTGCTGCTGCAAGAGAGTGAATGCATTATGGATTTGAGGAGATGCCTATAGCTTATTAAATGCCAGCAAATTTTTGCATAAGCAGTAGAAAACCCTGATCAGAAATTGTAAAATGGTGTGAACTGCAGCTGGAAGATCCAGTGCCGCAGAGGATGCGTGCACCATGTGTATGGTTGAAACATAAGAAAGTGCTTCACAGGATCATGGTCTAAAGTTGCATGCTAAGCTCCTTTAGTTTCTGATCGGAGGGATTTAAATGTTTCAGTAAGCCATGACTGTAGTTGCAGGAAGGGATTTATCATACTTTACATAAGAAGGTGTGTATGACTGTTTAAAATAATTTAAAACAAATAACATCCGTTCCCCCTTTCACACTCTCATACACTTTTTTTTTCTCTAAACCCAAAGGCTAAGACTACTACTTGAATTGTAATGGAATAATATATCAAGTGAGTGATCACATCAGGCATGGACACTTACCAAATCACAGCGAGATAACTGTGAATAACTCCCTAGTTTCAACAATTTGCATGGCCATTAACAATTGATGGGTTTCCCTTAGAACCGCATTATCTATGGCAGCAGGATCTATTCCTGTGCACCACTCCTGCATACTAAGTGCCAGACAAGTTCTCAAAACTGAGGATAATAAAAAATCTGATAGCACCAAGGTGAATGAAGCAGGTAGGAATTTCAAGGCGACGTTTTTTTGAAGATAGGGATATATTTCAGGCAGGTCCTGCATTTTCATAACTGTTGTTCATCCCCTTTCCCTGCCTACTTCTTTTACTACAGCTCTGCAAGTTTTAATTCAACCTGGTAGGTTTCTCTTCACTGCTTGGCATCACTTCAGGCTTGGTGGTCAGTCTGGCCTGTAGATCAGTTAAAGTAAGATTTTTTAAATACTTTTTGTTACAGTTTTGTGTTGGACAGAAGCTCTTACATATATTTGACAAAAGATAAAAATGATGCTGAATTTAGCTGTCCTAGGTTGTTGGGTGGCTCTTTCATGCGAGTGACTTCAAGCAGGTGCCAAAGATGTGTTTTCCTTATTAGAATCACGCCACCATTTTAATAAGCGTGCGACACATCCCTTATTTCTAGTGCTTTCATCTCTGCCTGACAGCATGTCAGTTCTTTCCAGACTCCTCTACCAAGCTGACTTTTCCAGCCCCAAATCTTTCTCTTTCTTTTTATTTCTCTTTCTCACCCTCTTCCCTCTCCCCGTTTCTTCTCACGGCGCTGTTGTTGTGGCGAGATGAAAGCAGCTGAGTGAAGCGGTGCTGGGGAAAGCTCGGGTAATCAAAGCGCACAAGCGGCTGGAGCTCTGTGAAGGCAGGTGGGTGACACATCAAAGCCAGGGTACGTGTGCTTGCTGCTCTCACCTCTCCTTGTAAATGACCCCCCCTGCCATAAACAGAGTTCCTGGGGTTAGTTTGTGAGTTCACGCGCACACAAATGCAATTACTTTTCTACGGCCTTCCCAAAATTTACTTGCAGAGACCAGTAATAAAATCTTAGCTTTGTTCCTTGGAATATGGCTTTTGCAGATGTTGTGTGTAAGGAGACAAATATCTAAGTTGTTGATAGCAGGAGGTGGTTGTTCACCTTCATCTGAGGGTAGCCCATCACCTTATTGTCTCATCTGCCTGTACGTGTTGGTTCAGGGTTGCTGGAGGCAGGATGAAGCTGGAAGCTCTGAGCAGCGTCTGGTTGTCCCCAGCTGGGCCTTGTGTGGTCACAGACCCTGAGAATGTGTTGTCAGGGGACCCTTTGGCTCGGGCAGGGAGCACCCCTTGCTCAGCCACACCTGGATGCTGCTTCCTGACCTGTGCACCCACTGTGAATGCTTCAGGTCCCCTCAGCTCAGCAGAAGCCCCAAACTTCCACTCATCTCTCATGTGCAGGGGGGACCTGGTCCGTGTCTTAACAATTTGTGCTGAAGGTGTCAAAAAATCATTGCCATTAGTTGACAGGACTCTTCCTCACTGCCTGCACATACTTGTTTCAGTTACTGTTGCTGAGAACCAAAATAACCAGGGCACTTGTCTCTTTACTTTCTGTATCACAATGTTAGTGAATTGCAGTGAAAACAGGTTTTCATCTTTTGTTTTATTAGCTATTTTTGATGACCTGTAAAAATAACCCTTTTTAGCAAAAAGTTTTTTTACTCTTTCGTTTTTAATGAAAATTCTTTATGACACAGGTCATAGTAAAACAGTTCACAGTGAAACTGCGTTGTCTGGGTCTAAAACTGGTGATTTAAGAATTTAGAGATGGTATTGTGATCCATGGATGCCCTGTTGGCGTGGTTACTGGTTATAGCAATAGTTCTTACTTTAAGTTTGGTCTCAGGGTAACCATGTTTCACAGTAATCAATGCACTGATTACTGTAATTGCAGCTTGTGGTACCATGGTCTTACAGTTAACTGACTGGGCCAATAAAGTATGGAATTTAATGAATATTTGTAAACAAACTTGATTAGGAAGTACGTTGAGGATATGTACTGGTGGAGGATAAGAGAAGAGACCCATCCTCAGCTTTGATAAATAGAACAGATGGAAACCTGAAAATGAGCAGCAAAGCATGGAAACCATCCCACTGCTGTTTACCTTGCATTTATTGCTGCACCATGTCTTAAAAAAAATCTCTTAAAAAAAAAGGAAGTTGACTCCTTACTGCAGTGAGATCCTGTGTACACAGTTTCAGTCTCCTCTGCAGAACTTCAAAGTATTATCAGACATGATGTTGAAAACTGGATTTATAATGTAGGGCTGGTATCAGCCTTAAGTAAAGAAGTGTCTATTGTCACCCCATGATTGAATCATAATGCAATTAAAATGAAAAAGGAAACCACCATTGAAAATGGGAAATAGATTTCATAGTGGTGTCTCTGGGGAGGTAGATGGCTGACATCTGGTAGTGCTGGAAAGTTGGCTGTGTTTTACTGTCCTTTAGAAACTGCTTCCCATTTTTGCTTATTACTGGTCATGTTTTGTGTGCCTCCCTCTGGTTGTGTCCACATGTTTGAGATGCAGGTCCCTCATCTGAGGTATAGAGGCCTGTCCTGCACCCACTGTCAGGCCATTTGGGAATGTTCTATATGAGTCTGGCAACTTCACGGTAAAAGGGTACGTCAGGTTTTGGATGGCTGCTTTAAGGTTGCCAGAAATCCCTTTACACCTCCTTGCCTTGTCTCTTCTCTTTTTCCATATTTATTCCATCTTTAAGAACTTGACTTTTATTTGCAGATTTTCCTGGCTGAGTACATGGGTGTCTCTTTAACAAAAATAACATTAAATCCTGCTCACCTCACCTCTCCTTTTTTTGTTTCTATTTTTTCTTTTTTTTTTTAAACTTTTGGTTATCTGCAAAGTTTGGCGTTAATGGAAATGCATTAAAAATGCATAAGGAGCTGATGAGTGGCTGCTCCTGCTGCAGGAGCTTGTGGGGGAGGGGGTCTTCCAGCAGCTACTGTTCATCCATTTGCTTCCTACCTGCTGGTTTCCAACAGTATTAATTTTTATGCATTTATTTTATTTAATTAAAAGCAGGGCTGCTTACAGCAATGCTCGCGGAGATTCCGCCTCTCCTCCAAATGCAACAAATCGGCATCTGGTATTTGTTTTGTATAACACAATCCTCATAAAATGAAAAGTAATAAAACATAATTATCTGTAAAGGCTTGCTTTATAAGCCTAGGAATGAGCTTGTTCCTGCCTTGTTTTTGTCTAGTTGTAACATGGTTTTAGCCCCTCTCCAGATTAACAGAGAATCAGTTATTACAGTGTTTTAAACCCTGGTGTGTATAGGTAGAAGATGGTGTGAATGCATGCACAGGATAGCTTTACTGGGTCTCTAGAGGTGAGAATAGTCTTTCTGTTCCTTTTGGAAGTTTTTCCCTTACAAACAATGGGTTTTATTTGAAAGCTAAAGTAAGAGGGAAGAAGATCTGTCGGCTACATGAACAATTCAGTATTTCTGAAAAGTTGGGTTTTCTTAAAGTTGGGTTTGAGCCCTTTCTGCACGCTGCTCATCCTTGGCAGTGTGAAGGACAAGTGTCATGGGTCCAGGCTCATGCTTGGATGTGTGTAGGATTCCTTGATTTGGCCCTCACTGCATTACTGAACAGACTTGCACTGCTATGTATCTTCATTTCTCAGAGCATTGCTGGCTTGATCCACCTCCAGCAGTCATCAGGATTCCCAGCACAGGATTCAACAGTTTTGAAGAGCTAATCGTACTCATTTCCCCTTAGATTTGCTGCTTGCTATTTGTTTGTAGGCAGCTATGCCATTTTGCTTGCCTTTGGATTGCTGTAACCCTGCAAAGTCCTGCCTGCTACCGCATGCTAGTGGTATATTTTTCTGGGAAAAAGTGAAACCAGATCATCTAAACCAATGAGATAGTAAGGTGAGACATGTGAGTGGCTGATGGCTGTCTAAAGATGAAGTGTGGAAACCAAATCCTTTTAGAAAACTCACGGTCTGAACTTACTACTTTTTTATTTCTTTAAATTAGTAGTAAGCAAGAATCCACTTTTTTGTAATGAGAGCTGAAAGCTGTGGGGCTGCAATGCACCTTCAGCAAGCTTTGGAATATGTTTGCTCCTGTTCTATGCTCAATTAATTGAAGTGATAGAAGAGAGCTTCGCTCAGTTTTTATTTGAATTGTAGCCTTCTTAAAACCAGATATGACTTAGGTATTGCCTTTTCTTTGCAAGACAAGCCTTGTAATTTTGAATCTTGATGTGTGGCTCCTTTTGTTCTGCAAGTCTTAGAAACAATGGGTTTGGGAGCACATAACAAGTTGCCAAATGAGCACTTTCAAGAGAAAAATCTTCTTCAGGTGCCTCATTCCCTGCATCTTTCGTTCTGCAGAGGCTGCCTTGATGCAGCCCCAGGTGTGGAGACCCACTGCTAGGGCAAGGAGATGCTCCCCCAGCAAGTCCTGCTTTCTGGGTGGCAGCAGTGCCTGGGCACGGCCATGTGCTGAGCTGCTGCTGCCCTGTGTTGAAGTAATTTTCTTGAAAAACATTTTCCTCGAAATACACTTTTTATTCATCATATCTGGGGATACTGGTGTAATCTGCTCATTGCTGACTTCAGTTGTTTAACAGCACAGTTGTGGCTGCTCTGGGTCCTCAGCCAGAGCACGGCCAGCAGCAGCAGGGGAGGTGTTAGGAGGCTCCCAGCTGCCTTCTCTGATGTTGCTTTCCATGGCCAGAAGGCTTTGATCTATTCAAACAGAAGCCTGAGAAGTGGGGGATGGATGCCACATTGCAGGCTGATGTGTAAATGCATCCTTTTGCACCAAAGTCTCATTTAACCTGTAAGCTAAATGTGCCATGTATGTCAGAGGCTGCAGAGTCTGAGCTGTTTGTCATCCCCACACAATATATAATGTTCCATTTACTTTTTCATGCAAGATCTGGAATTCAATTGTTGTATTTTTTAATCTATTTTTTACTGCTCCACTTAGGTGTAGAATAGGGAGATACTTCCCTGGAAAGTTTACTGGTCCTTAATTCATTATTGTCTCCAGAATGTTCTGAGACCAGTGTTGCTTTGCATTCACACCAACAGAATTGAATTTAAAAGTTTGGATGGCTTCTGATTCAGACTTCTTATTTCTCAGGAATAATTGGGTTTTGCTTTACCAGTGCAAATGAAGTGAAGCTTTTAGCTCCAGTCCTGCTATCAGTGTGGCATGGACTCATTATTTGTTCTCTTACCCATTGTGTGCAGAGTGATAGCTTTTGGCACTTTTTCTTTTAAATGCAACGTAAAGTGAAATCCTGTTATTTGCACACATCCTTTGGCATGCATCTTCAAAGTATCTAGGCAACCTTTATGTAGATGACACTTTTAACTCAAACTTTTCCATCATTATGAGTGTGGTCCTGTGAAAAGAAGCAGGATGAAAAAGGGAGGGAAGAAAGGGCTGGCTTGAACTCACTTCGGGCAGCTTGAGTCACTTGTAAGACTCTTTGTAAGAAATATGACACGCACTGAAGATCTCTGCTCCCTTACACTTAAAACATCAACTTCAAACTATTCCATGTTTTTCTTTGAGCTTGGGCAGGTAGGGGATCTCCTGGCTCTGCTGGAGATGATAGCGGATCTATCACTAAAGGAGGATTTCAGAGCTTCTGCTATCCCACACCAAGCAGTAGACTTCCTTGTGTGGTCCTCAGCTCCAGGCTCAGGAGGATGAGTGGTCCAAAATGTCTGCAGCTGTAGCCCTGGGAGGTTTGTGTGTTCTGACAGCTTCTGAGAACAGCTGTGCTTCTCTGAAAACAAGAGCTGAATGGTAGACTTGAAAGACTTAAGGGGAAGGCACCATTGCAAACCCTGCAAGGAAGAAGTAAAGCTTACTCAAGGGAGATTTTTTTGAATAAAAGCGTGTCTGTGAGGTCAGGTGTGACCATGACCCATCAATGGCACTGATGGAGCAGCATCAGTACTGCAGCAGTATGATCTCCAGTTGGGAATTGGTCTCCAAAGCCAAGGTCACTGAGATATGCTGCACAAGGAATGTTGTGGCCCCAGACTTTGTATCAGGATGAATGTAATCTCTTAGAGCAGTTCTGCTTTAGCTAGATCGAGCAAGCATCCTCCAAGCAGGAAGCAGGGCCAGTGCAAACATCACACCATGTGCTGTGGTTGCTTTGGCAGAAATGGGATTGGTTCCTCATGCTTAATATTTACTGAACTGGGGCTGTAGGTGATCAGCATGGTGCATGTTGATGTTAAGGAACATGGTGATGTAGGTCAGTGCACACAGCACAACAGTCACAATTCTCCCCCTCCCCATCAACAGGCAGCATACACAAATCTCACTTTGCTGCCCTGGCCTGGTGCTGGGGAACGTGATACGTTCACTCTATCCAACTCTTAAGAGGATGAGGGTGTTTGGAGGACTGGTGCCAGAAGCCTGGGACTGTGGTTTTGGGAGATAAAAGGTTGTGTGTCTGTGATTTACATTTACTGGGAGGTGAGTCCTTTGGGCTCTCATTGCATTCAGGGTGTCAGCCCAAACATGAGTGACCATGACAGCATCTTCCCACATGTGGTTGAGTTGGCCCAGAGGAGGATGAAGGGGATGGGAGACACTGTATGCTGTTATTGCCCCAGGTGCTGGGTTTTAGGAGGTGGCAGCCCCAAGCAGCTCACTGAGGTTTCCCTGGAAGCTGATGCAGAATAGAAGATGAAGCTCCGGTTTCTCAAGACTCCTGTTGCCAGATTCTCTTCTGCATACTCATGCCACCCCTCTGGTCTTTATCCATAGCTCAGCCTGAGTGTCTAGCAATAGTAGGACAGTGAGTGTAGCTGTTTCTTAGGGAATGCTAAAAGGGAAAAGTTGAGAATAGCCTGGAAAAATATTTAAAACGTGGGGAGGAAGGGTCCAGATTTTTGTGTTTGAATGCTTAGGACGGTAAGTGAAAGCTTGCTGTTGCAAGGTAAGGCAACTGTGTTCATAGCCAGAGGTTGGGTTTGGGTTTTTTTAAATTATTATTATTAAAGGCCAGCTGTTTATATAATCTTGACTTAATTTCTGTGCTACAACAGGCTAAAATAATTATCTAGGACTTAATCATTAATGTCCAGTTTGCCTGTAATGACGGTACCACTGGTAAGTATCCCCGTGCAGTGATTTCTTTGTTGACCTTATGTCCATGGGTTGGTCATGAAAGCTTAGATGGGTATTGACTACTCTCATCTTGACTGTGTTTTTAATTACAGGGCAGTAGGAGTCAAGTGGGATAGCATTTCGGGTGGTTGGGCGTGAATAAAAGGATGTGGTAAACTGAACCCTGGTAGCTCACTTGGGACAGTGGTGAGTTGTTACTACATTATGGTGGGAGAAGCTGCCAAAGGAATACTACAGTACAGTTAAGTGGGACTCTTAGTGACATGACTGAGTGAATTCATTAGTGGGAATGGTGTATTCATGTATCTGCTTTTCCTTACAACTGCTGGGGGAAGATACTCAGGTGAAACCAGACCCGTGGAAAGAAGGGAGGAGGAAAAGAGACTCCGACGATCTGGTGCTGAAATGCAGCTGTTTCCTGGATAGGTTTTACTGAATACTGGCAGTTTGCTGTCAGAGTGTTGTACATCCTGATGAAACATCCTCGTGTAGGTGCTGTCTCTGTGCATCTGATTGTTGGGTAGGTTGGAAGCAAGTGAGGGAAAGGACAGACGTGCTTCTGTGCAAAAGGATTGAATCAAGGCAACAGCTGCCTTTGGCAGAGGATATGTTCTCAGTTACTGGTGTTTTCACAGGCAAATAGCAATAAACTTCCAGAGGAAAGCCAGAGTGAAGAGCTGGAGGCTGTAGACAGTGCAATATTTTCCTAAGTGTAGACAGAGCTGTTGTTTGACCTATTTCTGTTTGTCAGCATCTTTGTAAGGAATTAGTCTGCTGAGGGACCTTGTAATTTTTGTAGTTAACAGGAGATAATAAAGATGACCCTAAAGTAGGAGTGGCTTAGAAGAAAAACAATACACGCTTAGCTTTAAACAGCTATACACTGCTGTAGCAGAGGGTATACTCTTGATCAAGGGCATGAAGGTTTATGCTTGCTTCTATGGAAAAAAGGGGTCTCTGGTTGAGCTGTGCCAGGGTGTGTGAGATGACCTCTGTCCTGCTGGGGTGGTCCAGTGCCAACGTTGATGTGTGATTGGTGAGAAATCTTCTGGGCATTAAGAGAAGCAAGGTGAGCAATAAGGAGTTTTCAAGGAGATAAATATTGTGTGTGAAAACCCAAGGATGGAAGGAGGGGAAGAATTAAGAATTAGAAAAGCAGCACTACATCTTTTATTATAACAGCTTTTTCTTCCCTCTCAGCTCTGTTTCCTCTCATGTTTGTTAGAAGTAGGGCTGCAGTGTTTGGCTACTGAGGAGGTGAGAAGGTTACTATCTCAGTTTTTAATGTGATACAGTTGAGACAAATACTCCTGCAACAGAAACGCTCATCATGTCTTGAAACACCTCCGTGTTGACCTGGAGAACTTCTCGTGTAAGGGCATTTGTGTCTGGCATCTTGATTCACAAAGAAACCAAATCTGAGATCTGTCAGTGCTGAATGGTGCACCACAAACATGTGATTTCAAAGCACAAACCTTGTGTGAACTTGCTCCACTGCTCCAAATTTCGTTAGAAACCAAACCAAAACACCAAAGTGTGATCATCTGAGGTAGATCTGGCAGGGTTTGTACTAAGACAGCTCTACACTGAGGCATCCAATTCTGTTCAGGTGCCATGTCACCTGAAACTGGTGTGAAACCAGTATGGAGGCAGAAGGGAGATAGGCTGTAGGGAGATGCCATCTGCACCACTCTTCCTGGGTGTTGCAGCCAGGCCTCTGGTTTAAAGAGTATGATTTTCATTTAAACATGGTACAAATGATGTGCAAGATTTATTTTTAAACAGAGCATGTTTGTTTTGTATCCCTTTGGCTGAGAGTTAGTGTCTGTGTAATCACTGTAGCTAAATTGTCTTTTCTGTCTCACACCCATTATGCAAATGTTACATTACATCCTTATGTGTTTTAGTTTTGATTTTTATTTTGTACAGAATCAGGCATGGTTGCATTGGAAAGCAGGTGTTGCAGTGGTATTTGAGACACTGCATGGAAGGGGGATGGAGGAACAGGCAGGGGGAAGATGCAGAAGATCAAGAACTGCCTGCTCTCTGTCCCTGTGCAAGGGGTGGCTGAGCAGCCACCTGAGCCTCAGCTTCTGGCAATGGAAACATCCAAAGGATGTAATTGTCTGCAGTATTAAAATGCAATACTTGAAAGTGTCTCACAACGCAAAGGTTTATTAAACATTGCATTTGGAGAACACTAGGAAGTGCTAAAATGGGCCTGGATGTGTATTTGGATAATGGGAGCACAAACTGGATTCTTTGTAAAGGATTTTTCTCCCCCTGCTTTTCTCTTTGTGTCTAAATAGTGGTTAATGAAATAAACTCTGAAGCCTCTATCTGACAAAAGCTGACTTTTTTTTTTCCTAATTACAAATGTTGCCTGTGTCTTTTGCTCCGGTTTTTTGTACTATCAGAAAAGCTGATACAACATGCCTTGCACGTTTTTCCTGTTACTTTATGCCCTGGAAGTTTTGACCACTAGCTTTTCATAGTAGTTTGTAAATCATGTATGAAAATGTACTGTACTGCTACCGTATGAACTTGATGGAGACTGGGTGTCTTGAGTTGCTTGGTTTGGTACTGAGCTTGGAAATATTTCCATGTGTATCCCCAAACTCGCAGCAGTGTGCTGTTTTGCACTCACTTGTACTGAGGATAACTTTTGTCTGTGCATGCAGAAAACCTGGAGTTGCTCTTAGCCAGTTGAAGATAATGGATCACTTGAAAGAATGTTGCCTAGTATTTATTGCTGCTCACCAGAGGATAATTTCAGTAAGAGTTTATCATATTTATTCAGCAGCAGACTAATAAATTCAGATTTGTTAAAACAAAGACTCGAGGAAGAACCTGCTAAATGCTTACGGTTATATTCATGGTAGGCATAAGCTACTCCATTTCACTCAAAGTGCTTGTACCTGCTTATGTCACCAATTAATTTGGCTCTTAATATCTTATTTTCAGCACTTTTTTTTCTTCTGAGCACTGCAGTTATATTCATCCCTGATGTAAGTCTCTTGTGGATAATAATGTCTCTGATGCTGTTTGTCTGTGGAGGGGTTTGATTTGTTGTTGTGGCAAAGTCTAGATACGGAAAAATGCTGTTGCAGGAAGGAATAATCTAATATGCTGAACTCGAATTTGGGAAGGTTTTAAATATGAATTCTCCTGTGCTGTTCTTGTGGCTTTGAACAGTTCACTCACTCTGTCTTTCCCTGCAATATTTAAATACAATAAAGTACGGGGTTTGTGTATGGAAAATGTGTGCGAGTACATTTGTAGTTTGAGATTTTTGCTAGGAGTCAGTATAAAAATGAAGAAACCAGGAGTGAAATGAATGGTTCAAACAATGCCTGAGAGCACACATGAATGAGTGAGAGGTACATTTTGACATAAAAGGAGCTTAAAGTTGTATGTTAATCTCATATAACTTGCTCTACTTGTGTTTGCATTGCTTCTGGAAGCCAAATGGATATTATTAAAAACAAAAGCTTTCACCCAAACTGAAATTTCTTGCACTAAAGTTTATTTTGCAGAGCCATATCCTTTGTGGGAAGGGAGATAGTCTGAGTAGGTGGAGTATATTATGTCTGGTGGTGTCCAAATTTTTCTCTGCTCTGGGATGTGTGTGATTTAAGTTTCTCTGCATGTTCAGAACCGATGTGTGTATAAATCATAGGTTTCATTTACATGCCTGCACATACACACACATCTTAGATAGAATTGAACACACCATGACTTTCTCTGTTTTGCTGGTTGTCATCCCACCAACTTGCCTTTCTTTGCTTTTAATAATTTTCACTATTAGGTGACTGCAAGCTCTCTGAAATAACATGCACTACATATATTAGCTGTGAAAACCAAACAGACCCTCAGAGGTTAAAGAGTTGGTCTTACAGAGCACAGGGGCCACAAGAACTCAGACACATGAAACAACCCAGCACGTGGAACATGGTCAGTTTTGCAGGCTTTATTCTTGACTCTATGGTAAATCCATTTCAGACCTAGCCAGAGCAGTGGTAAGAGCACACAACTGACCCAAGAGTCCTGTGCCCCTTTTTGTGTTGGGTGGTTTAATCAGTGCCTGGGCTCCACCAGAAATTTTGGCATTCACAGATGGTGATATCTTAGAAAGCTCAGTGAAAATCTGGTGTTTGGGCCTGTGGAATATGGAGGGTTAATAATGTTTGGGAGGAAAATGTAATGGATGGTGACCTTTTCTATGTAAAATTAAGCAAAAGAATGCCATGGTTATTAATCTGAAAAGGCCTACTAACAGTTGTTGACTTTCTAGGAAACGCTTGCATGTGTTCGTGGTTTCTGTTCCATCACAAATGGATTTTTCTGTGTCCTGGGAGTGAATCACAATTTTTTTTCCACTTTGTTTTTAGTTAAAAAGTAAAAGAGAGAAAACCCTTTTATACTAGTAGTTGGAAAGATAAAGAAACCCTAGGAGATAAATAAACTGTTAAAGATTATTGAACCAAGCAATGGAAGGGACAGATTCTTGTGCCTTCCAATCCTTGACAAAAAATTATTAATATGACTAATATGTTGGTTTCTTAATGTGCTCTATTCTTGCACTGTAAATGATTTTTGTGGGCACTATGTGTTCTGAAATACAGAGCAAAACAAAGCAAATGGTATGTACATTTTTGCCATTAGCAGTAGTGTTTGAAGTCCAGTGCTGATGCAAGCTTAAAATTATTGGCCAACAGGGAGTAAGAGAAATCTGGACAATTTTTTATGCCTTGAAGTCTTCCAATATAAATTTAAAACACCTAGGCATGTGTGTCTGTGCAGTCTTTGAGCTGCAAGTGGTTATGTGCCTGATGACCTTCTGCAGCCAGCACTTACCTGGCAGCCCGAAAGAGACACTTGCAGTGAGTATTTGATGCACAGATGTTACAGGGTTTTAATTGCTATTGAGTCTGTACTGGTGGCAGGGTTCTGTGATTGCTGTTTGCATGGAATCAATGCTGGAAGGTGGATATCAGAACTGAAATGGTGGTGTGGTGGAGCTCATGGATGTGTAGGTGGTACAGGATGGGGCTCCTTAAAGAAAGCTGCTGTTGTTGGCTGCATCTGCCCTTCTCCTGGTGAGAGTCAGCATGTGGTGTTCAAAACCAGTACTTTTTATTCCACCTGCTGTGATCTTGCAGGACCTCTCCATTAAAATAGCCAGAATTATGCTCTCCTGTGTTGTTAACAGGGAGTGTACCATACCACCAAGTTGTCTGGAAATATCCACTCCCTCTGTCTGCACTGCTGGGGGAGAGGTGGGTGTTTGTGGAGTTTGGCTGGCACTGCTTCAGCTGCTGCTCTGCCCAGGAAACCCCAGCGTTCTGCTGCATGGCCTGGAATGGGGTGGGAAGTTGAACTTTGTTGCTCTTAAGAGCAAAACAGTGATGGAAACTGGAAAATTCAGTTTGCAACTATCAGTTTGGGGTAACTGATTTATTTTGAGGATAAGGGCAAGGAGGATAACTGGGTGCTTTGGCAAATTGTATTTGTGCTTCTATGGCCTTGGAGTATCATATATTTGGCACTCCTAAAAACCATGTCAGTCTCACTTCAGGGTGGAGGTTACTGGCCTGTGAGGGTTTTGGCCCTTACCTCTTAGCATGGGACTGGGGAAGGTGACATTGAAATTGCAGAGTACTGTCCTTGGGCCTGGGAGCCTCCTCTCAGCTAGTGACTGAAATCTGGTGTCAGGATTGTAAGGGGAGATTTTAATGGCTGTGCAGCTGGGCAGCAGCTACCAGGAATACTGTTAATGAGTGTTTATGACCCTTCCTGGTGCCTTCAGTGGTTTTGGTGCAATAAATGGACACCTTTATAGTGCTAGTATGAAAAGGGACAAACTATTTTTGTTCTATAGCTCCTGATTTGCACCAAGTGTGCCGTGACCTCTGCCTGTCTCCGTGCATTAACAGACTTCTTAAAGGTTTTACGGATATTTTCCATCAGCCGCACCGTAGCTGTTGCCATGAATGTTTAATGTCAAGAGCTGTACTTTTTGTTACTTTTGTTCTTTTTTCATTGCTCTGCTTTGACAAAAGCGGATATTTGCCCTCACAGACCAGGTGGTGGCTGCATGCACCCCACTTGTACCTTCCCCTTCAGTTTTTATCTGCAGTTTAGCAGGACCCTAAACTTCTCTTCCTCCTCCTCTGTAGCCCTCAGAGAGTGGTGTCCTTTCCAACAGGATTTGCAATTGAACTTCACTGAGCACAATGGCTGTGCCATGCCCTGCCTGGGCACTGGGGGATGAATTCCCCACGCTTCGTGGGTCGCTGGGCCTTCTTTATGGGCAGCAGAAACAGAGGAATGCCCTCAAGACAGAGCCACTTCTGAGGGCGCATATGGATCCGTAGTGTCTGGGACACCCTCTGACTATTTCATTTTTTTGCAGAAGAAACCACATTCGTTTGATTTGTAGCCCAAATCCTCCTTGGTGGTAATTTGCTCGATTAATACTTTCTCCCAGGTCATCCTGCAGTGTCTGTGTTGGCTCCTGTTCCCCACTTCTCTGCACATCCACAGGCTGTGTTCTGTTCTCAAGGATGGCGGTCTTACATTTTCCAGGAGGAAGAATAATGCATGCCCAGGATACCCAGCTGCATGGGGAAAAGGTGGAGGTGTTAGGACATTAGGATAAGTTTTGCTAAGTGAGTGAGGTATCTGCTTAGCTACATTTGAAGATTTCCTAAACACTAATGTGGAACAGCCCGGCCATTACTGCAGCATAGAGGGATTTGTGTCCCCAGCTGGCCCAGTGGAGTTGCAGGATGGGTGATGGAATTTGTCTGAACTGTGCAGAAACTCCGTGTCAGAGCTGGGGGCAGGACATGGGGCCCTTCTGCAGCCATCTACGTATCTTCAATACAGATTTGGGTGTGAAGATCTTGAGTTGGTATTATGTGAACTGTGGTTGCTGTTGAATTGATATCCATATGTGCATGTGCTGGTTAATGTGTAAATGACCAAATCTATTGGAAAGTCCCAGCAAGCCCTTTGTGCGGAAGCAGGTTTCCACCCCTGCTGTGTTATGGTGGTGTGCTCTAGCAGCCTGTGTCACACATTTGGGTTTCTGAGGTTTCAGAAACACTGAAGGGCACACTGCTGTAACCATTGAGTGGTTCTGCAGTTATCTCAACCATGGTCCATGCTGGCACAGCTGGGGTAGGATGTGTTGTCTGTTCAGAGTAGCTTTGTGCTGGTTGAAGACATCTCACTGGAGATTGTATCAGTAGGTCTCTTTCTAGTTGTTAATTTAGATCTAACTTGTTGCAGCCAAGTTATAACCACACATCCTGGATTAGTTTGTATGCCAGCTCTTAGTGTGAGGCTGGAACCAACGGTTAGAACAATATTTGATGATACAAGGAAGACTTGAGGGCAAGAAGCTTTTCCTTCACCATCATCTTTTTGACTGGAGCAGCCACAATGCTTCATTCTCCAAAACTTCCTGCAAACTCTGGTCTCTGTAGTTCTGACACTGAGCTAAACCTGTTCAGTGGAGAGTTTGAAACCTCCTGCTTTGCAAATTAGATCCTGAAGCCTATGGTCAGAGTCATGACATTGTGGGTATCGTAACTGCAGGGGCTGCATGTGCCCAACATCTGTTCTGGGTTTGCTTTTCCAAAACGTGAAAATTGAAACATTTAGATCTGGAGGCAGGTGCTGAGGAGTACATGGAGATGGAGGGCTGGGACTTGAGAAGCCAAAGCACTTCTCATTGCAGCCTACCTGGAGTGATACTGGGTTGTGACAACAGTGTGATTGGGCTTCGCAGAAACTGCTGAAAATTTTGCAATTGCTCCACAGGTAGGTAATAGCTTTGAGGCAGCAAATGCATTTGTTCTGTCTCGCAGACCTACCACTCTACCAGCACAGCTGGTCATTGCAGCAGTCACAGACATGTAGGAGTGAGGGGATGGGGCTGCTTGGTGCCACTCTGCCTGGCCCCCTGCACCTTTAGCTGAGGAGGAAGAGAGAAATGATGTCCACAAGACCTTTTCAGGAAGGAAGGGAAATGCTCCTGGTGTCCTGCAGGCATGGAAAAGTGCGTGGAAGGCAGAAAGAGTACTCTCAGTGAATATTTAATCGTGGCTTCAGGTTTTACTTTCTAAGAATAAATAAGAAAATGTTTCTTGTGTGGAGAATTGTGAAGAAGTGTAAAGCATTACTGGAAAGCAAGTGGTGACTGTGTTGAGCTTGTTTTCTTTCCCATGCAAAAAGCTTTAGTCTCCTTGCAGGTGCTCCCCATCACCTATGGTATACTTCCTTGCCAGATTAAACTGATGTAAATAATCTTTTTGATTTAAGGAGTGAGAACCTGTGCTTGATCTCTGCCTTCTTCTCTGCACTGAGAAAGGAATTGGGGCTGGGGTGTCGTTTTTTGGAGGTGAGCCTGGGCTGGGGTGTGTCGTTTTTTGGAGGTGAGCCTGGCTGCTGTCTTGTCAGCAAAGGACTGCTAACCTTCAGTCTCTGAAATGGACATGCATAACAAAAACATTACTAACAAGCTCCTCTGTTCTTAATCACCTTGATAAGACATGCATTGGAAACATCCAGGCTTCCCCACTCTTCCCTGTCCAGTCCCTGGGGGGAAAACGTCTCTGATTGCTTAAACTTGGATTTCCCTAAATGAGAGTTTACAAGCAATTGGGGTACTTCCATCATTGCTCAAGCCTTTTATTCAAGATAACATTAAGAGACATCATAACATCACAGTGTCAGAACAAACAAAGCACTATGTAATTTTATTCCATATTAATGCGGAGTGTCGCAGATGGTGCTATCATTAGACAGCAATCTATAAAAATGGCCCATGAGACAAAGCCCTGGCACAATTATTTATTCTTCAATTATTAATTCAGCCCTTTAGGATGTGTAATACTGACAGACAGCACAGAATCTACTGCCTACCAATTTGCAGATCTTGACTGAGTCCCCCGTCATCAATGGAATAAAACATGTATGGGGGGAGGGTGATGTCAGATGGCTTTGAATTTTATTTTTTGTTTGTTTTCCTGTTTATTACACGACTTTAAGGCTACCACTTTGAAATAACTTCATCCACCCTGTTGTTCATCTGTTTATTTCAGTTAATTGCAAGGAAGATTCAGTGTTCTGAACCTGAGGTTTTTAATCTCTTGTGTGCTTGGAGCCAGCGGTTGATTTCCCCGCAGAACTAATATCAGCTGGCCAGCCTTGCAGGGCAGACTAATTGGGTGGGCGCCTGCTTTCCTGCCAGCCCTGTCAATCCAGGCAGCTCTGCTCTCAGCAGTTGACAGCGCTGTGCATTCTGCACAGACCCACTGGTTTCCAGTTGGATTAATGGGTGAAGAGGCAGGCTTGTTTAGTTAAGACTCTCTTGCCCAAGACATGGCCTGGTCCTGACAGCTATTACTATTGCAGCAGCATTTTCAGAGCGGAATTTAACCCCTTGATGAATTTTTGCTGTTGCTTTACCATCAAAATGATGTCACTTCCATTGAAAGGAACACATCTGCCTCTAAATGTACCTTTGCCTCCTCTGTGATTAGACAAATGTTTCTGTGGTCGCCCAGTGAACCAGAACTGGAAACTGATCTGGTTTAACGCTAAGGACTGATTAGGGTTAAGGCTCTAAGTGAGAATAAAACTGCTTAAGTGTCATTGTCCAAAATGGCTCATATTAATCAGAAAAATCCTCCTAAGCAGCTATATTATATTAACAGTAACATTAATTCTTTAGGATTTTAGAGTCCAAATAAAATGCACATTTATCTGTCACCAGTGTCTGCTTTCTCTTTCTGGTGTGTTGGTTAGGTTCTCTTTGGATCTCTTGACATCCATATTGTCAAAGACCCTGCCTTTGTACTGAAGCATGCCTTAAACTAATGCCTTCTGTATTGTTGAGGTTTTTTATAAAATGAATCTATAAATTTCCACTGGAAAATCTCCCCTCCTTCGCCACAGCACTTATCTTCATATCTGTGATAAAAATGAACAATGGCCCTTTCACTCAGAAACACTATTTCAGTTATTTATAGATTATATTAAGTACATGTCTTTAAAACTGTAAAATCCAACCCTGCTCTTTTATTTGATGTTGAGTCATTCTGGCAAGTCCTTTGTATTAAGCTGGTAAATTTTGGGCTGGTGTAAGTAACCTCCTAATTTTTTAATTTAGTGGTAAATCTATAACAAGTGCCTTATAACCAACAAGATGAAGTCTCTAATTAGATTAGTTTGCAATTTCTAGAGTGCCAAGTTTAGCCAGTTTAGAGTGCCAAGTTAGCCAGTTTTTTTTCTTGATGAGATAGGACCTCTTGGTCATTTACTTCATTTAAATAATTTTTTAAATTCGACTTAAATCTTACTCTGGATTTTAAAAGTAGATGGAGAAAATATATATGTATTCTGTATCTCAGCCTGCAGGCAGCTGGAGCTGCCATTGCTTGGCAGAACGTTTAAATTGTGTGGGAAGGGGTTGGAAGCAGCAGCTCCTGATCCAGGCCGTGCATGTGTGGGGCTGGTCCAGTGTCCCAGTGTGGGATGTTTGGTGTGTGCTGGGGCTGTGCTGGTTGTGGTGGGACACCAGTGAAACCAGTGTGGGAGGGGAGCAGCCTGACACTGCCATGGCTGCCAGCAGCTGGTGTCCGGGCGAGCTCTCCTGCAGGAGTAATTTCACAATTTAATCCATTGTGTTGCTCATAGTCACACAAGCAGAAATGGGAAAAACCTCACCTTCTTATTGCTTTGAGCTGGTTTTTTTTTTTTTCCTCCAGTGGTATTTTTAGATTTGAGAAGCCCCTGGAGGGGCTGGGACAGCAGGGAAAAGGGGTAGGCAGTGTCCATGGCTATGCCCACTTGCAGCCAGCCCAGGCCCACTTCTGCCTTTGGAACGGAGAATATTTCCTCTCTGGGAATCACTTCCCAGTAAAGGCCGCCAAAGCTTCCTATCCTCAGTCTCCTGTTAAAAGAGTGGCTAAATGAATTCAGTGAGGGTGACTAAAAGAGCCAAGAGCAGTTCCCTAAGCACCATTTTTGGCATCTGTGCCCCTTAGGAGAGCTGTGCCATGGCTAATCCCCAGGGTCCTCCTCCCACCCACCTTCCCGGCTTCGGGAGGGGAGCCAAAGCCGGATCCTTGGGATGTGACGCTGCTCTGAAATACCAATTACTACGGTTGCCCAGGTCTGTTTGTCAGCACTATTCAGTGCTGCTTAATCCCCTTTTGTGTCCACTCTGGAAGGACAGCTGGGATTTTGCAAGTTGGTTTATGCTGTATTCACAGCCCTGGGGAGAAGGAAGGTGAAACTGCAAATGGAAAGGTGTTGGGTGTGGGGATGTGTGTGCGTTTGTGCTAGGCCTTCACGAGGTGTTCACCTCATGCTAAGAATATAACTGATGCTAGCAACTTAATAAAGCAAACAAATTAGCGGCAAAGTCTGAAAAATCTCTGCTGACACGCAGGCTTTAACCCAGGAGGTTGTGCCAAAAGATCTAGAAAAGGCTTAATGGCAGGAGATAATGCTGCTGTGTCAGCACACATTTTCAGCCCCGGCTGTGAATTTCCTGGCTTTTGTGTACTTGAGTTAAACCCTGATGTTAGTAGCCCATCAGCCCCTCCAAATAAGTACCCTCAAACAAAGAGAGAATCAAATCCCAGCAGTTGGCTACTTAGTGGGGGAGACTGGTGGGTAATAACGTGTTCAGAGGCATGAACCTGATGAACACTGAGAGCAATGTTAGAGTCTACAAGCGACCTATTATACCTGCAGCAGTTTGGGTCAGTATGGGCATTCCTGGCCAGAAATTCACAGAAAAATATATTTAGTTCATGGATCAATAGCTAGAGCTAACAAGTCCTTGGGAGTCAGAGGTGCAGCCATCAGTCGTTTTTGTGCTGTTGTTGATAGTGAAATGTGTGTGCTAAAAAAAAGAAATCTTTCTTAAGCAATTATTTGGTTATACTTTTAATAAAAGCAAGCTGCAACCAAACACTTCCACGATGACTGTATAATCTAATGACTGTAGCAATTTATCTCTTTCTTATATTTTGCTGTTTAGTCCTTGCACCCTGCAAGTTACCAGGCAGGGGCATGTGCTGCAATAATCCCTGTTATGTCCTGGGTGCTGGAAATGCCACATGAGCTCCTGGGAGCATGGTAATGGTGGCACCCAGGGCATTCGCTGTCTAAGGAAACATGATCTTTCTGACAGCACCAAAACAAGAAGACAGATACTGGAAAGAATAACAGAGATACCTAGCAACATTTCAGTGACAGCAGGATTTGATTTTGAGACTCAGAGTCTGTGCTGGAATCCATTAGGTTCTGATCCCCAGGTGTCCTACTCCCTCAATCTCCTCTAACAAGAAACATTCAAGAGAAAGGAAAGGGAAATCTCTCTTGAGCTTGAAGCTGTAACTGGTGTGTGAGTGAATCTATCTAATCCAGGAAAGCAGGGACAGGGTTTATCTTCTGCCTCAGCCAAGGCCTTCTCAGTGTCTCCAGTGAGGAAATGTACAAAAGTGTGATGTTCTTGGTAATCCATGCTACGTGTGTTCCTTGGAGTACTGCTGGGACAGGTGTGCATTCAGTGTGGCTGTTCATGCTCTTGGCAGCCTGGCTGTGCTCGGCCATCCTGCCAGCCCCTTCTGAGCACTGGGACTGCTGTATCCACCCCAGGGGACTGTTAAGGTTTAGCATGGTTGGAAGCATGGCCTTGAATATCATCAGATCTGCTGACCAGATAAACTGGAGACATGAAATGTTAGAGATGTTTTGGGCAAGGTGGGTTGTCTGGATTTTTGTGATAGTTGCTAGAGAGAAATGTGCACTCCGGGGTGCAATTCTTGCCCTCCTGATGTGGCATTAAAAATAAGTCAGATGACTCAGACCCTAAAGTTTCACCATGAGCTCTGCAGAGATGAGATGCCTAGTTCAGATTGTAGTTGAAGAGGATATGACTTGTACTTGGCTTAGATGAATATGGGTTTGGACTTATGCTTAAAACAAGTCTTAGCAGAGGTGGTGCTTTCATGGAAGAACAAATGTTATTCCCACTGCCTGTGGAAAAGCTGCATACTCAGTTTGTCTGAAAAATGAACAGCTTTTTTTTTTTCACTAGTTTTGGATGTTGTACTGTGGCAAGGTTCAGAGGTACCATTCTGCATTCTTTTGGCATTGGAAATTTCCCCAGGTGTGTTTGCCTTTGTCCTACCCTTGCAGCAAGCATGCCCATGGGCATGTACAACCACCCATTTGCCCTTTCCCTTGGAACTGTCGTGGTGCCCTTGCTGCTAAATGGTTTTGTGGCAAATGGTCTGTAGACTTAAGAATGGGGTGATCCGTCTGTTTTAAGTCATGGGTTCTGTGAGCGTCTTTGATTTGCAGAGCTGATTTCTAAAAAGACCTGATGACTTTGGTTGCATACTGCTTACCATTATGAGTGATGCTTGCAGTCCACTATGAGGAATACAGGGCAGGGCCTGTGAAATTACAGCTTACCTAGCTTCTGCTTTTGTTTAGTAGGTTTGAATGGTGAGGTTAATATCTGTACTATGGTGATTGGAGCTAGGCAGTGGATATCTGTCCACAAGCCAATTCTTTAAATCGCCTTTGCCCCCTGTATCCAGATTGCTGAACAGAGCCTTTGGTTCTACTTCCCTCCTCCATCTTTAGAGAAAAATTTTGCCTTGCACCAACATGTTGAACCCAACATGAGTTCAGGTAAAACCAGTTGTGTGCCAGACCTAGCGAAGATGAAGTGACTGCCACACTTCAGTACTGAAAGTGCTTCTGAAAAGCTCCTTTTCTGTGAAAGGCAGCTTCTTGTGTACACAGCTGACTTTGGAAGCTGGTGTTTTACAATTGTCTTGTGCTCCTCATTCAGATGGGTAGTTTGAAGAGGGACTGATGAGGCTGACCCAGATGTTCAGAGGCTGGTGCAGCTGCTGCAAGGTTTTGGTTTTGAAACCTTCAGCTGCATTTCACCCAAGGAGTTGAAAAGTCCTTAAACAACCAGCACTGTCAAGTGGTAAGAAGGAAATGGACCATCTTCATCACCTCTTCTTTTTGTGGGACTGGTACAACCCCTTACCTCTGTGAGTTAAATAATCACCTTCTACTTATTTTTCTCCAGTGGGCCTCTGACTTCTACATCATATGGACCATATAAATACTGCATGCAGCTGCCTTGTAAACATACAGATCATGTTTTCAATAAAAGCAGAATACACTAAATTAGAAAGTGAAATTTATTCCACATTACTCTGATATGCTGGTTTATGCTGAAAACGCAATTTGGCCCTTCTTTCTTTGAGTTTTTAAAGAAGTGTAATGTCTATTAATTTTACTTCTGTAGTACTACTGCAAATATTGCAAATAAGTCTAACAGCTAAAATAAGGGGTCTGCTTTGTCAGTGATTTGTTGGCACACGAGTTATTTTTTACACAAAAGAAAGCAGAAAAGTTGGGTGAAGCTCTGTCTTGGAAGATTTCTCACAGAGCTGTGGTTTTCACTCTTGGCTTCTGTATGGCTTATTGTCCTTCTCAGGGTGGTGGTGGTGGACATAGGTTTTTCTGATTGCTCCAAGCTATGGCTGGTACCCTGCCTGTGAGCCAGCTCTGAGCTCTGCAGGACAGGATTGCGGCATCTAAATATGCAAGTAAACAAAAATAATTTTAAAAAAAGTTACAGCAAAATAAAATGAAATTTTATAAAGGATATGTGAGGGGGCAGGAATGAGGATGCTCTTTTCTCAGTTTCTCCTTCTCCACAAGGTTCTTTTGAAAGAACCTTGTGAATGTGAAACCTGATGAAGAGGATGATACAGGAATATTGTAGTGGTCCACCCTGCTGCACTTTTGCATTGGGCCACAGCTATTGGAAAGTATCTCACTGACAGACATGGAGAAAATTGTAGCTTCTCATAACTCCATGGGCTGCTTTGAAAAATGTACCATTTAATGGATATGATATTACAGAGCCTTAAGGGTGAGCCGTGGTATATTGTTCAATAGCTGAATTCTGTCATATACAAGTCTTCATTTTGGAGAGCAATGCTTTCAGGCCATGCAGAGAAACATCCAATAAAAGTTTTAATCTGTAGGAAATGGAATTTCCTCTGTGTTGTGTGAGACCTAGGTGCCACTTAAATCTCATGTATCTGTCAAAATACTTCATAGGTGAATTGAAGTAGCATCTTGGCTTCCTGGTGACCCCCTGTTTTGGTGACAGTTTCCTCCCTGGGAACATCACAAGGAGCAGAGGTGTCAAGTCTCTTTGTGTGGGTGGTTCTGTGGGTACCACCCTCAGCAGGGAACCAACCCCCCAGGGCCCTTTTGGGGGGTAATTCCCTTCTGAGTTCTTGAACAAGGTGAGACACAGGCACAACTCAGAGCTTCTGTCTTCGGTCTCTGGTTTATTCTTATCTTATCTTTGTTTGTCTGAGGACCAGACTTAACATACAAGAAGCAAGCTACAAGAGGGGCAAAAATGGCCTCGAGAATCTCAAACCAAGGCCTTTTAAAGATATAATATCCAATTGTCTCTTCACACGTANACAGACAGAGACACACTCTCTGTGTCTTGGACTCCCACACTTTGTTTCACATGGTCAGCCACTTGCCTTTCAGTAACATCTTTTTTCTCAGGCCTCTATGCTAAATCAAGAAAAACCAATCCATCTTCAGCTGGCATCCCACAGGCTGGCCTCATGCACCCCATGCAGAGCCTGTGTGCTAGAGGAATCACAGAGCAGAAGTTGGAAGGGACTTCAGTGATCATCTGGTCCAGCCTTTCTTGGCAAATACGTGGCCTAGACAATATTCCCAGCACCCTGTCCAGCCAAATCCTAAACACATCCAATGCTGGAGAGTCTGCCACTTCCCTGGGGAGGTTATTCCAATGACTGGTTGTTCTCATTGTGAAAAGTTTTTGCCATGTGATCAGTTGAAATCTCCCCAGAAGTAACTTGTACCCATTGTCCTTCATTTTCCCCTGTGACAGGAGCGGAACCCCCTGGGGCAGGAAGGTCTCCTGTAGGTGGGACAGTGAGGTGATGTGGTGTTTGAGCAGAGGTGATGTGGTGTTTGAGCAGTTGGTCTTGAAGTGGGGTTTGCTCAGCAGAGGTGCCTTGGAGCTCGCTGCGTGCACAGAGCTCTGCCAGGACAGGACGGCTCTGCTGTACCTGGCTGTGGGTGGCACAGCCACTGCAGCCATGCATCTGCTCGTGCTTCCATGTTAGGACAAAGGCCCTAGGTGTTCATCTACTTTAAAAGGGTCTGCAAGATGCTTTGAAACAAGTAATGAGGGTTTAATTTTGGGGAAAAGCAGAATGTGAGAGAAGAGATGGCTGTGAACAGAGGAGTGGGGTGGGAGGGGGAAGCAGGCCAGCCTGTCTGCATGGCCCCGGTTGGGGATTGAATGGGCTGTGAGTGGTGTGATGCTTGTTGGAGGATTAAGCAGTAAGGGCTTCAGTATCTCTGAAACAAGAAAAGAGTCTAGTGTATTGTGCTCACGTTCCTGAATAAAACTATTTTGCAGTCATTCTGGTAAAAGGTTTTAGGGCCAAAGAGAAAATGGGGATGTTTAGATTCTCTTTATAAGGATAGTCTATTTGCATTAATTCCTTTGTGTTACATTGAAGGGAATGTCCTGGCAAAATGTCATTTGAAAGGATTATTTTAGAGTTTAAATGCATCTTGCCAATCCCTTCTTTCTTTGCTTCACCTCCAAGAAGAGCAGAGAAGTGTACGCTAAAATAAATTTTGGCTTCCTAGCTATTTAGGGGCATAAGAGTAAAAATAATTTTGAAAGAACTTAAAGCTTACAGAATGGAAAACATTTAATGTTTCTGCAGTTCATTGCAACTGAAAAAAATGGTTATCTTCCTGCATTTTAGTTTTTGTGTGAACTGCACAGGTTTACAGCCTGAAAAAGGATAGAAACTTGGCTTGCATGGCCATTCTTATTACACAGTCTTGTCCAGCTCTCACTTCTCTCCTTGTTTACAACTCTTGTGAAGTTGTTTTTACTGAGATTTGGTGTATGTAAATTCTGCAAAACAGTGATGAATTGAAAATGAGTAATAATTTAGCACTTGATTTTGAGTAGTACTCTTGACATAGTGAAATTAGACTTTTATTGCATTCTGATTTTAATGTATTTTAAAAAGAAAGGAAGATAATTGACTGTTTCTCACTGAATTTTATAAATGGATTTGTAACTCTTAGTGGTTCCAAAAAGAAGTAAACCTGAATGATGCATGAGAGGATGTGATCTGTGACTTTCAGCAGAAAACAAGCAATGCTCCGAGATGTACTTTGCACAAATACTGCAGTGTGAACAAAACTTTGCCACAGGCCATTCCTAATTTCTCATCCACTTGTGAACATACTGTGTTCTTCTTGTGATTGCTTATGAACAGGTAGAACAGGCAAGAATATTGGTATTTTCTGCTATGACTTAGCAGATAAGCTTGGTAGGGATTGAATACCACCTGTCCTGCTATGTAAACCTCAGGCTATAGATTGGGAGCTTTATATTCAATGTCAACTGTCTTTTCATTTTCTCTGGGTACTGATCTTGCAAAGTTGATTGTTGGTTTTGCTACAGCCCTCTTAATATGTGGTAATTACAGACTGATGCCTTGCTTATATAGCACATTGGGTTCTTAAAAATACTTTAAGCTTGTTTCTTTCTTGATGTTCACCTCTGATACCTTTTGACCTTACAATGGAGATGTAGCAGGGGCCAATGGCAGTTCTGATGAGAGAAGGGATAGCAGAGAACCCTTGCAGTGGTGATAGCAGAGAACTTTTGCAGCAGTGATGGCACAGAACCCTTGCAGTTTTAAGATCAAGGGTTGCTACCAAAAAAGGATCTCCTGGTAGGTAAGCATAAGTATGTTGTTCTGAGTCAAACAAAATGGCCATGTTCATAAAAGGTTTTCCTTGTGAGAAACTGCCTGAGATTTTACATATGGTTCTGTCATTCAGATAAGGTGTCTCATACAGCATGACCAAGTCTTTACATTGCCCAGACAGACACTTTTGTAACTGTAAGCCAGTTGACAGAACAGTTGCTTTTGGTAATTTCTTTTCTGAAAAGTGTTTTCTTCTGATGCAATACATTACAATTTAATCCCCAAAATACGGACATCAGCACATACATAAATGCACTCTTTAACAAAAGAGACCTGAGAATACTGACTGATGTCCAAGAGATAGCATGCAGTTCATTCACTTGAGAAGTTTAGGAAATACTTCCTCAGCAGGATAAAAAAGTAAGAATGTAGCTTGGAAAGCCTGAAAACCACACTGACATGCTTCTTGTTCAGCAGCCACCTTGCCTAACCACAAGGCCAGGATTTCTCAGCTTCTCAGTCAGATCTGTGCACAGCAGTGCTGGGATCCATAAATCAAGGTTATTCAGTATCATGGTTGTTAAACCCCATTTGCCTTTCCTTCTGCGTTTATCAGAGAGAACCATGCAGAATCGAGTAAATAAACAAAAAATATTCCTTAATTTTAGGAGAGATTATTCTAAAAAAAAAATAGAAATCAGAGGAAACTCTGCAAAGTACATGTTTGTTTCCAAGGAAAACATTAATGAGAAAGAGTTAGGTCGTTGTGGAAAAAAAGCCCACATAAAAGATCCTTTTTAACAAGGACATGGAAACAGAGCTTATCTTCTTGGACAGCTTTGCCTAACAGATAAGGCCCCAGACTGGAAGTGGGTTCAAATCCCAATTGTGCTGGAGAATTTTTGTCAATTTAAACCTCTCAGCTTGTGCCCTTGTAATTTCTTTTTGCAAAGAGAAAACAGTACAGTTTGTCCTCTGAAAAGGGTTCAGAGCAGAGATGAGGGCCTTGGGTGGCCCCTGGTGTGATGCAGGTGCAGGGACTTGGGGCCTGGGAGTGGAGCTTGTCAAGTGGTCCTGCTCACTTGTATGTCCTGACTGAGATACTTTCACCCTCCCTTGGCAGACAAGTTGTTACCAATCAACAGCAGTGCTCTCAAAGACCTTACACAGTGTAAAATACATCCCTTTTTCACCCCCAGCTTTGGAGAAAGGGAGTTACTGTATTGGTCACTTCAGTATGTTTGAGCCAAGGCCCGAGTGCTGGTTAATTAAGCTTTGTAGGAGGCTTTTGGAGTGTCTAAGCATTATCCCAGCTTTGCAGGTGGTGACTGAAGCATGGCAAGGTTAACTGGCGTGCTCAGGATTATACAGCCCTGTGATCCATCCCAAACCTACTCTTTGTATTCCTTCCTGTGTCTGAGGGTGAGGATTAATGTATTTCATGCTACCAAACCCAACCTATAAGGGCCAGGTCAGTGTTAGAATAAGGTTATCAAAGAGCTGGAAAATTGGAAGAGGTACAGAGATCTTACTTTCTGAATTGGGAGTCTTCACAGAAAATGAAGTGTTGTGTTGCTTGGTGTTACAAACCCTGGACTTGCTAACTCAGTGCTGAGCCAAACCTCAAGTAATAGGTAGCAGTGCCTGCTTGTTTCTAAGTTCTCTGTATACTGTTGCAATTTTTGTTTTCTTTTTTTGTTGTATGCAGAGTTTTCTGTAAGCTGCAGAATTGCTGTGGTATTGCTGACAGTGTCATGAGATGTAGTGGAGAATGTGTCAATGGGCAGGCACATGCTGGTGGGCTTAACTTATTAGCACAATTGTAAACTCTGAGAGGATGAAAACAATTGAATTGGAGTGTTAAATTTTTATAAAGCAGATTTAAATTCAGCATCTGATGAATTTTCACAAGGAGCGAGCCCAAATGGAACACCTCAAAGCCTTCAGTTAAATCAAAATTTAAGACTCACATTTCAATGTCCCACTGGGGAAAAACATATTCTGTGTATTTTCTGTAATGTAAAAATTAACTGCAAAACCCAATTCTGCTTCCCTACCCTCCAGCCTTCCAGGCCTACTTTAAATCTCCAAAAGAAGCAGCAAACTATAGTCAATCTATTGAGAAAAAAACTACAAACCCAAACCACCAAACAATTGCTAGAAAAATAATTTTCCATTCTAGATATCTTTAGGTAGTCATTGGGTCCAACAGTATTTGTAGCATCAGAAGCACCTGCCACAGGGTTATTCTTGACCCTACTGCCTCACATTCCCTTCATGCATCTCTGCTTAACAAGCTGGAAACGTTTAAAGGGTGCCCAGGTACGTCCTGAAATTTTAGCTGCTGATAAATCAAAGTCAAGCAGAGGCTTTGTGAGCCTTCTATTTAAGTATGTTTTAATTTTCAAGTGGTGGTGCTAGATTGTTGATAGTTATTTTTTTCTTCAAACATTTTTTTAAAGTGTAAACATTATTTAATTAGTTTCTAAGTGAGAGAAGTAGTGGAAATCTGCCTGCTCTGAAGAGAAGAAAGAGAATATTGTGGGTCAGTGAAAACTGACAAAAATAATGTAGTTCCATTTACAAGCCTGTTAATTCCTTGGTTAACCAGCACAGTCCCAAACAAAACATGACCACAATATATGAACCTGTGTGTTTATATTGGCCACAGCTTTTGATATCATCATAGTATGGGAAAAAATATTTCATGTTGAGCCTTGTTCAGAAGGCAGTGGTTAAGTTGTAGGTGATTTCAAAATGCAGTTACTCCTTACATAAAAAATGTACAGTAGAGAATAGCAGCTTAACCATGTGGAGAAATAAAGCCAGAAGAGAGAGTGTGTTTTCAGTAGCAATTTAGTGCATGATTGATCTTACTGATAGCAGTAGTGCAGTGTTCATAGCTGAGTAAGCACAGCAGCAACAACTTGCTTGTAATGTGTGTGTGTTGGAAAAATACAAAGAAAATAAAACAAATTTAAAGTAAAATTAACATTTGTATTATAAAATCAACATCTTAGAGTTAATTCCCTTTCCAAACCTCTTCTTTATGTGTTTATTTTGCCATTTCCACTGACTCTTCTGTGTCTGTTTGTCTTGATATGTCTAGTACATCTGTTTTTTTAAAATTAACACCTGAAAGGCAAAACCAGTGTTGCCAGAGGCAGTTGACTTTGCCCCTGTGTGTTTATTTTCTTATTAAATTCCCTGCAATACTTCCTACCCTCTTACCCCTCCATCCCTCTGATAAGACAGTTAATAAAGTCATGCAGCATTTTTGCCTTTGAGTGTCCCAGAGGAATTGGGACACTGCCTGGGTTGTCCAGACAAGAAACCACCCAGAGGGCAAAGCATGGATTGGAGTGAAAGGCTGATCTCCCCTCTGAGGACCTGGTGGCTCTGCAGCAGGGCCAGCTCTGAAGGGCACTGATTTGAGATTGTGCAGTTGTGCAATGTGGGTGCATACTCAGGGCGTGGCTTTGCTCTAGTCACACTTTGTGGTTGAGGTGTGACTGGGGTGTTAGTGAACAAAAGCGTGTTTGCCCTGGTGATGTGAAGGGAAGCTTGTAAGCTGAAGACTTCTACCATGTGGAAATTTGAATATGAAACTTGTCAAAACCACCTGGCAGTAGGTGAGGAAGATGTCCTTTTTGCTCTGACCACTCTTTAGTAGTTTCTCATGCGTGTCTGAACAGCCAGGGTGATTGTAGGGATGTGTTCAGAAAGGCTCTGGCACAGGTGGGGAGTCTCTCTGTGTGTCCTTTCTTCTGCAGCTCTCCCTTCACTGCATCCCTTTGTAATGAAGATGCTCAGAGTAACAGGCATACTTCAGCATTGTAAAATCGGCATTTTTATAACGGTTTATCCTTTTTCCAGTGCACAGCTTCTTTTCCCATCTACAAAAAGCAGTGGCTCTTACCTTCCTTTCCATCCCTTGCAAAGACTCTGTTTGAAAACCATTCTGGTAACAGCACCAGGTCCTGCATTGAGGCAGCAGTGATCCACTGTCGTGGCCAGCAGTGACCCTTTCCCTCAAGCTCCTTGTGCTGCTCTGGCAGGTCTGTGCTCCTTGTCTACTGATCTTCAGAAATAAGACCACTGAGCTAAATTCAGGTCCTACCTGTTGGTACCTGTGTTCACAAACCTTAACATGGTCTGGCAGGTTGATGTCTGCAAAACCTGTCTTCCCAAGAACAGAAAGTTCATTATTGGATGGAAGATATTCTTGAGCCTGGTCTTTCTTTGTAGGTCCAAAAAATTAAAATACTGGAATAGTAGTGACAACATCTTGGAACACAGAATAGACCCAGTGTTATCTAGACACACATAGCCTTAACTTTGAAACAGCTTTTTGAATTTTCCCCAATTGGTTATATTTATGTATTGTTTTTCCTCTAAACTTTAATTTTGATCTGTTTTGTGCCAGGACTGGGTTGTTGTTACTGTTTGTTTGGTTGGTTTTTTTGAATGACTGCAGTAGTTATGCCAGGATTTCTGGATTAATAGTACTGCTTCAGTTTTGTATAAGGGCATGATAGATTTCAGTTCCACTTGGGAGGATGCTGGTATCCAGCTTTTGAACGTATATTAAACCATCATTGTGGGTCATAAATTGTTGTAGTCTGTTCACAAAGCGCCTTGAGATTTGCATGCTCTGAACTGATAAATAAAATGAGTGATTGTGTTCTGAGTAAATTCAGGCTGTCGTGGTGCTGTTCCTTTGAGGACTGGATGTAGCATGTTGGATTCTGCATGCATGGTGTGTGAAGCAAACCTTGTTCCATAAGAACTCACTCCACAGCCGTTTATTGTGAGGTGTTACCTTGTGGCCTGGGAACAGCAGGTTGTTTCGGCTTAGTTAGCTCAGTGACAGCAGTTCTCCCAAGACCGTGCTCTCGGGTCGAAAGTCCATGGTTTGCACAATGGGCTTTTAGACTGCTTTCAGTTCCTTTTGTGTTTTTTCCTCTCCTTTTTACTCATTCATGACTGCCACATAGTTTTTGTGCTGGGAAGAAGAAAGTGAGTTATTTCCTTTGGGAGGTATCTTTCTGCCTGTAAAGAAGCAGCTTTCAGTATTTGTTTCCTACTGCTGTACTTCTATCACTAGATCAGCTTCTGTTTTGCTTCTACAGTCTTTGCTTTCAGATGTGCTAAACAAGGCAGTGAGCTGTACAGACTGTTATAGGACATGCTCATCTATGCCTGTTCTGGTATATAAAGTAAGCTTAAAGCTGCAGCATCTGACTGATGGCCTGGGTGAGTGTGCCACTGTCATGTCACAACAGTAAGGTGCTCTGGTGAGTGCTACTTCCATCAGTAATTTCTTCCAGTAGCTGTTTACAAGATGTGCTGAGTTAGATATATATAATAGTGTACAACATCTCTGAGATGTATAAAGTACCTGCTGTTAAAGAGGAGTCTGTAGTGCTCTGAATTAGTTTTCTGAAACCTTAATACCTCATCCAGGATGGGCGACCAACATCCTGTTCTACACAGGGAAAAGAGAGCAGCTCCAGAGGCTCGTGTTGCCCTCCTAGGTTGGTATCTACATGGTTTACATCCATGCTGCTGCAGATGTGGACAGATGGAATACACTTAAGTTTTCTGGAAACCCATCTCTTTTTCTTGACTCAGAGAGTCTGTAGAGCTGACTTACAGTGCCTGGCCTTCAGTTGTCTGAAGGCAGGTGTCAGGAGACCCATCCTAAATGTCTCACTCCAGCTGTGGATCCTGAATGAAGGTCAAGAACTTTACTTAACACCTTTGTCTCTCATGAGATTATTTTAATGTATAAACTCTGAATATTGTGGCTGTAATGGTGTCTTATTTTGAGGTAATTTTAAGTACCTTCCTCTTGCTTAGGCTAGTTATGTCTCTATGTGTTTACCCTGTTCAGTAGAGCTTTTCTTAGAGATGCACATCTAGAACGTGTGGAACTTCTCAGAAAATGAACAGAAGGAGATTTCTGAAACGTCTGTTGTGAAGGAAAAGGAGTGTTTTCTGTGAAGAATGTAGCAAGAATTAACAGGCATAAAGCAAATTACCATCTGAAATGTTGAGCCTTTGGGAGGTTTCAAAAGACCAAAGGAGATCATGGAAAACACATTCTGCTAATGTAGGACACAACTTAGTCCATGAAAGTTACTAATTTTTGGAAACTTCTTGTAATCATATCAAATTCCTTACTAAACCGTCTGGATTTTTTTCCATTCTTGGCTCAGTTAGTATGTGTAGCCTCTTTTATTTGGCATGAATAGTATGGGGGCTGAAACAAAAGACTCCAGAGAAGGCTAAGGAGACCTTCTCAAAGATCAATTTTATTAAGAGATCGTGTGAAACAGCGTTTTGCCCCACTCTGGGATTTTGCAGAATCCAAAGGAGCTGATGTGGCAAGTAGTGAAGGAACAAGGAACAGTCATGCTAAATTGGGTGCAGGTGCAAGGACATAGCTGAACTTTGCCCAGAGTCATTCAGTGAGTCAATGTGTATGTGCCTGCCTCCTAGCAGCACGAAATAACTTTAGAAAGTCAATTATCTAATCAAGATAACAAGGCATTTGAGGAAGGATCCTTCCCATCTGGATCATTTTATTGAATCAGCTAAATTGTATGACTTTGTTAACTGTAATGTGCCTCGACTGAAAGCTACAGCTTGTGGGAAAAAATTGAGAAGGTGGCCTGGAGTGTACCACGCCAAATTGCAAAATTCAAATCTGGATCTTGTGCTCCCCTGAAATTACAGTAGTCTGGGACATGTCTGATCAAGTTGTTTGGCTTATTTGGAAGTGTGTCTTTCTTTTTTCCTCCAGTGTTGTTCACTAGCTTGAGATTCATCTCGCTTTGAAATGGCTGGCCTCTCTCCTGCAGTTGTCAAATGCCAGGGTAAGAATATTGTAGGGAAGTTGTTGTGTCTTGAGCTTAGGTGGATCAAAGATGTGTATGTATGTGAGTGTATGTGGAGATTTCACATCACATGGTATGGGAAGAGGTTCTACTAGGGGATGGGACAGGCAGCAGGTATCAATGTGCCCAAATATATATTCACAAATGCATTTGATGTGACTGTCAGAACAGAGTTTGCTCCCTGACATAGAGGGCAGCTGTCTGCTGCTGACTAGAGAGGTGTTTTTGAGCAAATAAATCTTTGTTGTCTTTCCATCTGGTAATGTGGATGTGCTAAATTGGTGGAAGGAAGTAGGAGGGAGGTGCAGGAGCTTACCTGCCAGCTGACAGTGTTTTGCCCAGTCCCTTTTCTCTCCAAAAAGCTGCCATCAGAACTATTTTTCTTACCAAGTCTAAAAAGTTATTAAAGTACCTGGAAAGAGAAGAGTTGTATTCCTAGACACTGAGCCAAAATATGATCTATTTAGAACTTTCTTGTAGTAATAAACCAGGTGTGGTACTAGGCACAAATGGAAAGGCAGGCACACTTCCCAAGGAAGCTTTCCCTTGTTTCCTGTAGTTTGTGGTCTGCTAATTAGGTCAGTTGGTTTACTTGAACTATACAGAGATTTGTTGAAGCGCATGCTTACAAAAGAAGGCATGGCCATCTTCCTGCAAAAAGATGGCAGTTCTGAACAAAAATATTGTTCTTTCTTGATCCCTGGTTTTATTTTTACCAAGTGATGTGGTGCCTGCCAGTTGCCTTTGTAGAAACCTGTGTTACTTTTAATAAATGCTAGAAGTCTGGTGTAGAAAACTGGAAATTAGGATAGTCACAAATTTGCAACTGTTTGTGATCAGAATGTGGGTTGTTGCTTTCAGTCAAGGAGAGGCTGAATATTTAACTAATAAGGATGGTTCCAATTAAAATAGTTATTGTTTTGCTTTCCCTTTTATATGGGAAAATGCAGACCCTGTTCTGTAAAAGTTCCTCATGGCTACTTTAGCACAAATATATAGTTATTCCTTCTTCATAACTCTTCACCACTAATTACAAATTGCTGGATCACCAGTGTCTGACTCTACTTGCAGTTAAGAATTTATCTGCATTATTCTGGAACTTTCTCTTTTTCCCTGAGGTTTCAACTGGCCATGGCCTTATCAGATTAGATGGAAAAAGAAAACTTGGACTCATTACGTAGGTCTAAGTTGAGGACCAGGGGCTATGGTCTGGCTATATTTTCTCATTCATTTTTTACTCTACAAATAGTGATGCATTCTTGCCAACAGGCAAATTTAATTCCTTGGCAGTCCACAAAGTTCCTTCCTCCCACTGCCGGCTGTTCAAAAAGTAACGTGCTATTAATGTTCATGCTATTAAAGATGTCCATGTTATATGGTCCCACACTGTGTTCCTTATTTTCCAGGATCTCTAAGGACCAGTATTGTCTAATTTGGGATCCATTGCTTAAAATAGCCATTACTTCCAGAGCTGCAAAAGAGGAAAAGTGCTGTGCCCAGTGGTTGGGGTTTATAGGGTTGGTACTTTGCTGTCAGTGCAAATGTTTGAAAGTTCATTTTGTGCATATCTTACTATTTAAATCTATCTATTATTCTTAAAAACACATAAATAATTTTTCTTACGGTAATTAAAAGCATATTATGTGGTTTTAGGCCAAGGCAACTGATGGAAGGTTTTTAAAATGAGACTATTTTAGAAATTATTTTCAGCTGTTTCAGGAAAGAAAACGGGCAAAAAGAAACTATTCTTTTTTTTGTTCGTTTCTTTTCCCATCTCATGATTTTGGCTTCTGAGGCTTTAAAAAAAATCTAGCTCTGTCTTGTAAAAGATCAGTCTGTTGTAATCAGTAGGCAGACATTTGTACAGTAAAGGTGTTAAACCATGAGATAATTGGTTTGGAGATGCTGAGAAACAATTTGTCGTTCTACATCTTCTAGAAAGCAAACACAGTAGTAAAGGTGGTTTCGTGCCTCTTAGTTTGTGTTTGTGGTCATTAATTTAATTATTTTCTCTTGCTACCTTGAAGGTGGATTTTGATGAACCACCAAATTTTGTAGTATTGGCAATAGATTGCAAGTAGACTGTTAAGTAGAAATGCATAATGATTTCCTTGCTTTTTGGCTCATTTGGTTGTCTGATTCCACTGGTGCCAAATGCCAGAGTTTAGAGTTCTTGTTACCCCTTAGCCTTTGGTGAATTTGAATTTATACTTAAACTGTGCTGTATATATTGTTTCAAATTAATTTCTGGTACACACATTTTTCTAGGCCATCCATTTGAGTCTCTTCATGCTTTCTGAGGGTTCAGCCCTTAGTGAAGTGACCGTGACAAAATCCATCCTCTGGGATTGGGGGTGGGAAGGAGTTGGACTCCTTGTGCAATGAAAGGGAATTCAGTGAGAGGTTCTGATTTCTCTCCAAAGAATTCGTTACATTTCTTAGCAAAGGCCAGATACTTGTTACTAAAAACTGTTAATTGGATCGAATATGCTTGCAAACAATCGTGAGGTTAGTAACAAAGAGCTGTTGGAGAGGATGGACAATGCCTTGTTCTGAGCTTCAGGATGAGTGACAGTCCCGTGCTCATTATGAACTCGTGGGGTGTTTCTCCACAATTAAGGTTGCAACTACTTTCCTATTGTGTTTTATTTCATCAGGTTATGTGTTTTGTTGTATGAGAAAACTTGGATTTGAAAATATCTTTTGTCAGTTAACTTTATTTTTAACAGAGCTTTTTTTGTGTGTTTCCAGCGCTAACTGAAGTCCATCAGTGGCTATGTGATTTAATAGCCTTAATAGGAATCTATGAGCACAAACAAAACAGAGTGCTATAAATCACAGCATGTGCAGAGAAATGTAATTCCTTTCTGTGGAGAGGTAAAGAGTAAAATTACTGAGCTGTATTATATTGCATACCCTGCAGGTCATCTGAAGAACTGGGATTTCAGAGTTACTCACTTTTGTAGAATAATGTCACATAAACAGAGTAAAGTACAAATATCAGTGACTTCTTTGTTTCCTTTTTGTGGCCATGAGCAGTGCTGCTGTTGTTGAAGAGTTTTAGCAGTTTAGTGTGCTTCCACATCCTCATAGGTGCACTGACAGTAATTTAGCTTTGCACATTTGGTGGCAAATATTGTTGTAAAATAACTGAAGGAAAGCTGCTTTTCAAATATCCACCTCTGTGTGATTCTGGTAACCAAGGTAGTTTGCCCATGATATTATATGGAGGTACCTCATTTCTATTGGGATAACGTCATTTTATTTCATTTTTAAGTACTTGGCAACTGTGCAGAAGTTTTTGTGTGAAGATGAGGAGAACTGCTGTGCAATTGCTGGGGCATGTGGAATATTGTTCTAGCATCTGTTAATCAACATACTATATTTTAGTGTACTGACTATAAAATCAGTCTTTTTCTCCATTTGCTAGCAAGACAAGTTTTAAATTCAAAAAAGAAATACAGCAAACATTCACAGACATATGCCAGTAAAGACTGCAGTTCAATAGGTGTGATTTCCCATCTTTTCTCTCTTGACCTTATTAGCTAGAAGATCTAGGATGTCATCTCAGACTAATTGTGCTGCTGGAGTGTATGCATTTTACTGAGCTGAAGGATATCTTTTGATGTACATAGAGATTTAATTATCAATATATCTCTTGACAGCATTTCAAGAATGGTGAAGAAGAGAACAAGTGGGCTATATTTTAAGCTATCATTGACATCTTCAAACTCCATAGGATGTTGACAATGCATAATGTTATGTAAAATTCCATGGTGGAAAATTGAGAGCTACTGTCAAGACTCAGAATTAAAACAAAAAAGAAAATTGCAGAAGGAAGGAAATAAGCTGTGGATAGCAGGTTATTTCTTCTTGAAATAATGTGTCAAAAATATGTATTTTATTGCTGCTCTTCGCATCCTTCTCCTACCTTATGTGCAGAACTACCTACTGTATCTTCTGTGTTACCCCTTCCCTAAGGGAAAACCAATGGTGCAAAGATAAATTGCTGAAGCTGGTAAACTCCTTAGCTATGTTAGTCCATGTGCTGCTTCCTGCTCTGCACTAGGATTTATGGAAAAGGAAGTCAGTTAGTTGTTTTAATGGGAAGCGTGCAGAGAGTCCCAGTGTGGGGTGGATGCAAGCAAACCTCTAAAGAGCACAGCAGTTCTGGCTGTTGGCTGGGATCAGCTCTGGAGAGCAGGAGGTTCACAGGAGGTGAGCCGGGTTTCCTTTCATGAAAAACCAAAAGCTCTTCAAGTAGATAGCAAGTTCTTAGCTTGGGTTTGTATGTGTAGTAAGAAATGAAATTTTATATTAATGACATTACCAGTTTGTATTTGGAATAGTTGGGACTGGGGGGAGGTGGGGGAAGAAACAAGCCTGAAAAACAACTACAAAATAAACTAGGACATTCCTAGTTACACATGCAAAACCAGAAGGTAAGATTTGAAAACAAAAGAATTACATTTGCACTCACTTAAGTACTCTTACCTTTTGATATGGTATAATGCCACATGTAGGTCCTTGAAACAAAGTGCAATAAACCTTCTGACTTGTTTCTTTTGTTCCAGTAATGTTGTAAACCATGTAGGATTAACGTTTATAATCTGGTGCTACTTCCTGGACTGAAGTATCACTGTGTAAAGTGCTCATGTGTGTTTGCTGTCATTCCTCATTACTCACATGCAAGCAGCAGTTGGCATTGATGGCATGTGGCTTTGCCTTGCTCATGCTGCCTTGGTGTGGATAGGAAGGTCCTCTGCCTCAGTTGCAAATGTCTGAGTTTTAGGCCGCAAAAGCATAATCCTTTTTTTTTTTTTTACCCACTGAGATGCTTTGATATGGTAATGATCAAAATATGGTGTGATTCCAGAAGAAGTATACAAACTTTCTTGTTCCTGGCATAAAAATATTACTCTCTGGAAACACCTTCTGTGTCAAAAGATGGATATGTTCCTGTGATTTATGTAAGTGATTGTCAGGAGGTTTTGTGGCTCATCCAATTTTAGCAGTCAAGTACTCTTTCCTTGTCACTTATGACATACTTGATGAATTTTCATGATTAACTAACATGCTTCGTAATTGTCAAAACTTTGCTGTGGTATTTCTTGGAAATATTGAGAAAGGGGAAGTCAGCTCTACCTCCCACTTTTTCTGCACAGCCACTCTTTTTTCTTCAGTTCTCTTCTATTTACCCTGTCCAGTAGCGTTTTGGAAACCTCAGTTAGCTTTGGTTAACTCTTTCTCAGATTCATGCTTTGTTTGTCTGTTCTTTAGCAAACAACTGTGTTATTCTTGGCTTGGGCACAGGAATAGCTCAGTACAGCAACACATTAATTGTATTTAACAGGACAGTTTTGGCAGTAAGACACAGTGCTGCTGAGAATGTGACACTGATATTTTCCATCTCGTATTTTATCACTTGTATTTTCTAGAGAAATACTGATAAAACTGTCGGGTTTTTTTCTCTACACATAACCTTTTCAGATGCCCTTGGTCTCTCTTTTTGAGTTGGTGTGCACCTCGTTGCCTTGCTGTCCCCATCATTAGTTCAGACACTCCAGCAACCTGTCAAGTATATCCTTCCTGTCACCAGAGAGATGGAGTTTTTTATGGTGTCTTTTATAAATGTTTAAGTCTGTGATTCTGTGATTTCTGGCTTGGTGACAGGTGAGGCCCCTAATGGCCAACCTCTGTGGCACCAGGGAAGGACCCCACTATTACAGGCAGCAGGGCCAGCACCTCCCTGCTGCTCTCACTGCCCCTGTCACTTAGCTGTCTAACATGGCTGGCAATAATTACAGTGCAGGGAACTGGCAAGCAAGGGAAAATGCAGAGGAGCCTTGTGGTGCTGCTTTGGGTCTCCTGCACTCTGGGAAAAGGCAGAGAGGGCACTGCAGGGTTTGGCTGGCTGTTCCAGGGTCAGCTGTGGCCAATGGGCAAATGGCCATGCCTGTACTTGATGGGCAGCTGGGGTTTCACTCCTCTGGGCAGAGCTGGGTCCCTGCTCATGCAGGCACTGCAAAGAGTGCTCCTGGCTCTGCTCTGAGGACTGGATGCCTGTTCTTTAGGCTAAGCCCCCTTACTCTTGGAGAGTGCAGGATTACTCCCTGAAAGGCAGAGGGATCAGGTGTACCTGCTGTGTCTGTGGGGCTGGCTAGGGTCCCCCTGACATCCCTCCCCAGCGCTGGGTGGGCAGTCTGTCGTGTCCTTCTGCCAGGCTCAGCTGGCTGCTGTGCACATACCTTCTATTGGGCTGTCACCCAGAGCTCCTGAGGGCAGCTGTTCAGAGATCCCTGTCTGATGTACAACATCTTTGAGGGGACAGTATGTACACTGTACCCTGCAAGGCTCTGAGGGTGTATGTTATCAATTGTTCCCTCCTACCTTCCATTTCAAACCTTTTGCTGAACTTCAATCATCCCACTAATTTGCCTGAAGGAAACACAAGTCCACTATTCTTGAATATCATTATTGACTCCTTATTGTAGCAGGAGTTAATCTCTGAAGGCAGGGGCTCTGGGTGCCCAGAAGAGGATGCCGTGCTGTACCAGCAACACAGCATCCATCAGGAATGCTGTGGAACTGAGTCAGTGCTGTTGTCATCACATGTTTGACCTGGACGCTGCTTTGTGCCAGGGACACCAAGAAGTTACCAATGGTACCAATTGGTGCAGCATTGCTTGTTGCTAAAATAGTGTGATGGGGATTTCATTTTTTTTTTCCTTTGGTAAAGTTTTGAAATTGAATCCTTTGTCCTTGAAAAGTCCCCACCAAAATAAACTCTCTCTGAGAAAAGAAACTGGTGGATGTGCTTTCTGAATTGCTTACATAAATAACTAGAAAACTCATTTTCTTGTCCTTTCAAAGTATCACAGTGTATCTGATGGTGTGCAGTGTTCCAGGCTTGCCCCCTGGGTCATGCAGAGGCTGGTGTATAATTACTGTCTGCTCGTAGGAAAGTTGTGATGGTGAGACCTATTAAAATCTACAGTGAGTGTAAGAAAATATTCTACTGGGCTCTCTATGGCTTCTCTCTCTCCACAATGTTTAGCCTGCTTCTCTATCTTCTTCACCAAAACCCACTTGATTTTGTCTCTGAAATCTAGACTCATCACTCCTCATGAATCTTGTGGTGAAGTTGCTTGCTTTGTGGAAAAGGGGCATTAAAATGTTTTTAAAACTTTAAAAATGGATAGTCAGACTGAAATTTGAAAATAAGTGTTGGTAGTGGAAGTTCCATAGCTAGGTGATGGCTGTTCAAAGGCTTTGACATTTTTACTGTTGGTTTAAGTGGGGGTAAATCTATGCTAGTGTTTGCTTATTCTGACAATCCAACCCATATGACATTATAGGAAGACATAATGTAAAAGCAAAGGGGAGTGGTGAGTATTTTAAAGGAAGTAGCAGTGAACAGTAACTGAAAGCTTTCTAAAATCCTATGAACTGAACTTTGGTTTTGATGTATCTTACTGCAGATGCCATTTTAAAAGCTGTCATTTCAGCAAAGGAAGGAGCAGGGCCCCCTGGCTAGGTCAGTTCAGCATCAGAGGTTTGAGAAGAACTTGGAATGAAAATGTAAAAATTAATATTGAAGAGAATTTCTGATTTTTCTGTTTAGAAGGTTGGCTGGATTACCAAAGTGTTCTTAGGGCTCTGTAGCAGTCAGTATATACCCAGTGACATGTACACCCCCCCCAAGGCTGGGGGGTGGGGAGGGGACAGGCTGCCTGACACAGGAATCCATCACTTTGGCATTTGGGTAGGTCACTTGCTACAATGAGACTTCAGAGGGAGCTTTCTGGTTGCCTCTGCATTCCTGGATAATTCCTGAAAAGGCTACCCCAGCAACTGATTACAGAGCTGCTATAAAGCAGATTCCTGGATAACACCCCGGTGTCGGGTTCCAGTCTGTGTTTGCCCTTTCTGCCCCTGCAGAAAGGTGTCCAGGGCTGTGCCTGTGCGGGCACGCTGAGCTCCATCTCAGCCGGTCCCTCCTGGCCAGGGGGAGTGCGTGGCCGTGGCTGTCCTGTGCTTTGTTGCTAACACAGAGCTGACAGCAATATTGATGAGCAGTGGTTGTGTTGTGCTGGAATAGCTGAGACTGGTAATATTTATGGCTGCATTAAACCCCACAGCCTGGATGCTCTCCATCCTGCATTTCCACCTGCTTTAGGTGTTTCCAGCAGTGGATTTCCAGTGCATTAGTGTGTGTGTGTGTGTGTACGTGTGTGCATGTGCACAGATTGATCTCCAAAGTGGTCATTTCCAGCGGAGTCTTAATCTCCAGTTTCCTTTGTAAGGAGCTGTCTGGAGAGTAGATCTGAGCTTTTATACCAGCAGGTCACATGCAGGGCAGTCAGCCAGCGTGGATTTTCCTAGTTCTGCTATGCAGGAGACCTAAATCTTTTTACCTGACTGGGTTTTCCTTCTCAGTGGTGACACATCTGTGATCCTTCCCTGCTCAAGCCTGGATTTCTCTCTTGAGCAGACACTACCCAGTTTGTCTGTGTAGCTTATGCTTTTTTCTGCCAGTACCTTTCTGCAGCTTGGACCTTAGAGCTCCTCAAGGACTGAGCTGAGATCAGCAGTTCTGCCTTTATTTATTTTCCTCCCTCCAGCAAAGCAGCATGGATGGTGTTAAATCTACAGTGGCTCCTTCACTTGGCTGCCCCTGTTCTCACATTCCTTACTGAGTTTGATCTTGTATTACATGAATAGCAGCATATATGAAAATATCTAAGAGCTTTATGGTGGCAAGCACTGCGCTATGGACTGTGACCATACAGGGGTTGGAAGTCTCCCTGGGTGTTTGTAATGGTGAAGTTGCCCTGGAGTATGTTTTTTCCAGTTGTGACCATCACAGCAGCTGACAGAGCTCTCCTGCAAAATTTCATGAAGATGATAATATTACAAAGAGTAGGACTGTTGCAGGATATTCTTTTTCTCAATTACATGATACAAAGTGAGCTTAAAGCTAAGTGAAGTTTCTGGCAAGTACAAGAAGAATGTTGCTCACAGAAGAGTCACTCAGCACCTTTTAAAGGACCAGGCTTCATTGCTGGAAAATCTGGATAAGCAAAGCCAGTTAGTGCTCATGAAAGAAAGCAATTAGATTTTTGTAATATGGATGAAACCAATTTGATTTTTCTAATGCTTACAAATTCAGCTTCCTAAATTATATTAATCAACATGGCATAGGAGAATCAGTTGATTTTTACAGTAACTAGAGCAGCTGTGTCCTGGGCTATGGCCCCAGCCTTTCCAGTTAAGGGATATTGTCCAAGATATGATGTGAAGAAAGCTAAGAGCAGGCTGTGCTGTGCTCCTCTGGGTGAGATCATTTTGTTCTTTGATGGGAGCTGAGATTGAAAGGGTGAGTTAACAACTTCTGAGAATACTTGCAATTAGTGTCAGAGTTTTATTGATAATTATAACTCCTCTTCTTTCACCTTCTGTTATCTATTGAGTTACTTACCTGTATGGAGGTGCAGAGGGCTGATGTGAAAAATGTGATGCACACAACTCAGTGTCCATATTTTGAACAATTGTTGGGTTCACAAAGGAATACTTGTCTCTCCATTTTATTGTTCAGCTGTCTTGAAGGAATCTTTTGTATCTCTTTTCCACTGAAGTTTTTTTTTTCCCCGGGGTATGTTGATCCTGTCTCTTATCTTCAGAAGTTTTGAATTCAGTCCTACCATGTGGTTTTCAACATTGCTGTCTTTCAATTCTCACTTGCAAACTCCTGGCAAACCGGAAGGTGTGACCTGGATTGGGCCTGGAGGCCCTTGCATTTGAAAGGATCCTTGCTGGGTCCCTTGCTGGGCGGTGTCAATGTGCATTACGAGTTCTCCAGGTGGAGCAACCAAGAAAGGAGAGGCAAATCAGCATCCCCTTGTGAAGTCAGAGCACTTTCATTAAAATGTGAATGGTTTCATCCAGGTGTGAAATGGCCTTTAGAAGTACTGGCATGGAAAGAAGTGGTGGGATTTGGTTTCATGCAGCACTGTCAGCTTCTGCCTTCTTGAAATCTCTCTTTGATCTTGTTTTGCATGAAGACAGTCGAAACGTTGACAGTTGTTAACATCCACAAGTGTAATAAATGTCTATTTACATCACCAGGGTAGACATTTGATCTAAAGAACATGCACGAGAGAAAAATCTTCATATTGGTAAAAGAGATCTTGGGTCTCTCTGCTGTTGGTTATTCAGTGGTTCAGTTCACAGTCACCAAGTGCTGAAATGCTGAATTTCGGGCTGGGAGCCACAGGGATGGGCTGTTCCCCTGGGTGATTGAGGTGCTCTGTGCTGCTGCATCGACTGCAGAGGGCTTGAGCTGGCTGGGGGATCTCAGACCCATTGGTGGGGTCATTGGGGGTGGTAAAGCAGAGCTGGATGACTCGAGCAGTGTGAGTGTCCATCCTGCCACAAGTTAGTGACTTGTGTAGTCGGCTACAAGAAAGGTGCAAGAGGTGGTATCCAGAGTGACAGTTCACATTCAGGAAGTTCTCAGCAATTAAACACTTTCTTTTTAATGAAAATTTGCTTTTGCACAGTGAATGATTTATAACAGGGTTTTAAAATTTATTGCTTTGACTATGTCTACATACTTTGAACACTCTAAATAAAAATCAGAAACCTTTGAAACAAATTCGTAAATATTCAGAATATAATGCTTTGTGGAGGATGTGTAATGTAGTTACATTTGTCACAGAGAGCTATGTCACCCTGGAACAAATCTGGTATGCAGAAGAGCACTCAGCCACTGCTCTCTGGGGTAAAAACCAGCACCTCACTGCTGATAGCAGGTCATCAGGACTGTCCTCACAAACCAGATTTACGTATATAACCCAGTTTACAGGGTCGGAGGATGTGTGCCCTGCAAAGGCAGGTTCTTGGGATGTAGAAGTAATTTATTTTTGTTTTGAACAGATGGGGAAGGTGGATAGTTATTGGTATAGGGGGAGCAGGGTGGATGCTCTGTTACTCTGACTGCCAGTGAGTATTTATTCTCAGCCTTCAGAAGTATTTCCCTGGTCTTTGTGCCGAGCAGGGGTCCATAGCTGGGGAGCCTGAGCAGATTTTTCTGTTCATAGCATCAATACCCCTGCACTATTAGTAAGTGTGACATCTGCAGACATCCACATGGGTCCCCCCTGTGGTTTTAATAATCAGGCACTAATGTGCTTAAATCCTTGTTCTTGGCCCTGGGAGAGTTTGGGTGCAGAGTCGCTGACCTGCTTTGGCCCCAGGATGGTTGTGTGACCCCCAAATGATTTTTGAAGCTGTTTGACTGTGTCTGTACATGCTGCAGAATTGGGCCTTCCAGACTTGCCTCCTTCACTTTGGCTATGCAGGGCATGTGATTGGGTCAGAAAACGGGCTGGAAATAATAGCAAGGTAATTTCCTTAGTTCCCCTCTGACTTGATTCCTCTGATTCTGTGGTGGTGGCTTTTGAAAGTTTTTAAGCCATGCAACAGCAGTGAGGGTATTAAATATGTTAAAGGGTTGATCAAAAGCTTGTGGCTGAGCTAATTTCAGTCTTGTATTTAATGATACACTCTCTGTATTGGGTAATGACAAAATGGTATCCTTCATGGGAGTCCTTCCTTTGTTTTGTCCTCTAGCCCAAGTTAATTATTGATGTGAAAGTTGGGGCAAGAGTGACACAGGGCTTATTTCCTACAAGAGTCATCATATTAGATATTCTCATTGTAGATGGTAATTTTCTTTTACATTGAGCATTGTCTAAGTAAGTTTATATCAAACATTGATCCTATTTTATTGAAATATTTGCATGGTTCCTGCTTTTGATTTGTTAAATAGTGCGTTTGTAGTCACAACCATTCAGGAAAACTGCCAGCCAGTCATAATTCTACTTGATGTTAAATTGTACATGATGGCTTTGAAAACAAGCAGCTTGTAGGATTGTGTACTCTCTGTTTCTTTTGAGTCACTCAGAGCTACAGTTTGAGTGTATTTCTGGTTCTGCCTGAAATTTTGACTCTGTGGCATTTTTTTCCAAAAGACTTCTGGTGAGGAAAGGGTCCATGTTCTACCAGACAACCTGAAATGAAAGAATTAATATTAAAGCTCTTTGGGTATGTATCTTTGGGTATTTGGATACATTTTTCTAAATCAGTTCTGACAAGAGATTCAAAACTTCCTAGTAGCCTAGAAGTTAGCTTTAGTAATTAAAATGTCTGTGTGAATAACTACACTGAATTTTAAAAATTTTACTTTTAAGGGGAAACAGTCTGATAAGCAAGTGCCCAGGTGGAAGACAGTTATTTTCTTGTGTTCTTGCATTCATGTTGTTAATTGAGAACAAAATCCAGATGCCTCCAATGTCAGGTATTAGAACATGTGTGTGCAAAGTACTGTTCAAGGAGACAAACCAAATCAAAACTGGAAACTGTTGCATTGCCAATTAATTCTTACTTTGATTATTTGCTGTAGACTGAAACATTACTGAATTAAGATTTTGGAGATAAGTATTTCTTTGGCAAGTTTAGCAAAATAAATTTTAAACTCAAACCAGACACATTCTTATTATAGAAATTTCTCTTTATTCTTATTCCTTGCTGTGGTCTGTGCCTGTCTTTTGAGCAGGGTGATTTTTGTTTTGGGGTTATTTTTATTTGCAGGTAATGCAGCTACTGCAGCTGTGTAATATTCAGTTTTGCACTGAGCCAGGATCTGTTGTCAGTAAGGAGACACTTCATGCTCACTGGTGATGATTTCCTTTCTACCAGCACAAACTCTCCAAGTGCACAATTGCTGCATTTTCTGTGCAATCAGAAACCTTTTCTAGACTAAAGTACTTGTGGGCAGAGGTTATGTTTCATCCTGGGCATGTCTGGAGCTGTGGACTTGTGAAACTCACTTCCTTTAGGTGAAGAGGACTAAACCATGATAGAACCACAGTCCTATAGGAATTAACAGGTCTTTTCTCAAAGTGCTTCTTGTTTTAGTCTCGAAAGTGAAAGCCTTTTTTGGTGAGACAAGTCTTTGCTGCCTCCTCCACATGGCTTTGGTCACTGCCTTTTATTTTTTGTTTGCTTACCTTAGTAACTGTAATTACAATATACGGTCCTGTCCTTAATGCAGTTTTTCCTTCTTTCTGTGAAATATTTCTGCCTCTTGCAATGAAACACATGGTTGCTTGATATTTTTTTTAAGATGAGGTAGAAATTCTGATTTCAAGGCTCAGAGCATCTGCCTGTACGAGGGATTGGGTGCTGTATTGCCTGATTTTCCAGGGCCCAGCATTTTATGTGTGAGCAATTAAGTACTTCACCAATTTCTGCTTTTGGGATTCTTGGCTACCTGTACTGCTTTGCCTGTTGTGTTGCAATACTCAGCACACAGTCATAATCCCTGATTTGAGAGGTAGTAATTATTGAGCAGATGCAGCATACAATGATAGTGAGGCTTTTAAGCGGCTTACTGATAGAGCAGTTTAAAGAATGTTTACCAGCTATAGTAACATTACTTCTGGTTGCCTGTCTTAATTCATTTCAGATTAATCTGTCTTATAGTCAGAAGGAAAATGAAGTGAGTCAGTAACTTAAAGAGTTATGTAAAATCTGTATACGGTGCTAAATAATTGTGCAGTTTTATGTATGCTGCCGAAATTAGAATGTCAATTTGACACAAATCCGCCAAAACAGAATGCTAGATGATCTTACCTCTTCCTCAAATAAAAGGCTTGAAGCTTCTCTTTATGTACTGCTTGGGAGTTTACCAATCTTGTCTTCTTTCACAGGATGTCTTAGGCATAATTGTTTTTCCGTATGGCAGTTAACTAAATCTGTCCGTGCTGGTGTGTGGGAGTGCGGGGGTGTGTTCCAGAGAATGATGGTCAGAGGTGTGTGTGAATATGCACACAAACAGTATGCCCCATTCCCAGCCACTCATGTTGAACAAATAACCAGCTGAATCAGATAAGGATATGACAAATGAGATACATCTAATTGTATCAAGAGCAAACAGACGAAAAGTGACTAAATGTTTTGGCAGAAAGCCCTACTGAGGAAACCAGATAAAGTGTTTCTGTTACATTATGTGGGAAGGAAGAGGGGGTCTGAGTTCTCCCCTCCTCCAGAACTCTTAAGCCCAAAATATGATTCTCTTTCACTGTTTCAAGCTGTTGAAAAATTGGCAGAAGGCAAGCTTGGGGCATGCCAGTGCCAGCTATTAAAACTCATAATGTGGAACCTATAGCTAAATCTTTTGCTTATTGAACTTTCTGTAGTTTGTGACTGTTAGTTAGTTTTTCCTATTTATTTTAGAAAAGGGCCAGTGGAAAAAGTCTGGGCTCCCCACCCTAAACAAAATAAATTGTGATTTCATCATGTTTTGGCCTAATCTCTCTTGTTCTTGATTTCATTGCAGGCATTCAGATCTGCCCTAATTGTTGGTTCTGCTCTTTCACTACATCCAACTCAAGCTTTGCAAACGTAGCTTAGGGCTTATTCCAATGTATATTTTCAACTGCTCTGTGTTAGCTGCTCTGTATCAAGGTACATCCAAATTCTTTAGTTGCTTAGTTCCTATTAAACTTCAAGCTTTGAAGGTTGCTTAGACAAGAATCTCCCTTTTTTGCACTTAATTTTTTTTTCTCCCTTCATGCTTACTGTGAGTTGCTAGGAACAGTGAATACAAACTGAATTCAAGGGCGTGGTAGTCTTTTGCATCCCTTACAGATGTTGTGTCCATCACCTCACAGCTCATTATGGACAAAGGTTTGTGCTTGATTCATGAATGCAAGACAAGTTAGTTGATGAATTTGTTTAGGTTTCAGTGTGCACAGGATTGTGTTGCACATAATTATGCCTTCTTTTTTATATTTGATTCTTTTCTGGGAGAGCGTGCATTTGAAGTCTATATATCTATTCGTTTTCTTCACTGCCATTTAGATTAAGCTAAAAAGCAAGCTTCAGTGCAGTGTATATAACCTGATGTGTTTTGTAATATCATCAACAAGGACTGCATGACCACTTTTTCATTTATCTATTATCAGTGACAGTTCATGAGAAAAGTTCCTTTACCTGGAAGGGCAAATGTGTGACTTCATTCTGTGTGCCTTGGGAGAACTTTTCTTGTGTGGTAACTGGATACACAGACATTATTTCAGTCTTGAGAGCTGAATTATTTTGGTAAATGAAGCTTATAATTGTTTTACTCCATTTTCTCTTACTGCCTTGACCTGAGTTTGTAAATGAGGTGAATGGCACGAAACGTGTTGTATCTCAGTCTCTAGATAGGAGTCCTGCCTCCGCTGAGCCAGAGCCCCGAGCTGCTTTGAGGCAGTGTAACAAACAGATGTGGAAGGCCCAGCCATCAGGTTTAGGGGTGCTTGGAGAGTTGGAGCTGGGAGAGGAAGAAGCTGTCTGATTTTAATACCTGTCTTGGGATAGAGGAGGTGAGAGAGCATGAAGAGGAAACCTGCACCTTTGGGAGTCCTGGCTCATTGCAAATGGCAGTTTTAGCATGAACCTGCCTCAAGACCTGGCTCTGACTCCTCCCTTGGTTTCTGATAAAACTTGCTAAGTGCACACAGCTCCTTCTTACGTGACCTTGACCTCTGCAAAGATCTTTGCAGAATGAATGGTGATTTTTGCCAAAGCTGGATATTTGCTCACTTGCTTGCAAAAGTGTTGAATAACATGTGCCACCTGGAAAAGAGGAGATAGTTTTTTCTCTCATATTCTTGTGAACACAAATAACATGTATTATGATAATCATACATCACCCAGAAAGCAATGCTTCAGTGCTTCTCTGTGTGAAGCAGAGATGTGAGTTAAAGTGGAGCAACAAAGATTGGGGGAGCATCCTGTGGGAAGAAAATATAGTGCTTTTTGCTTTTTCACAGGAGAGTCAAGATTTACATTTGAAAACATTTGGTTCATCAGCTTTTGTGTCTTGTTTTTGCCATTGAAAAAGTAGGTGAAATAGGATAGGTTGGCTGTGGAAAAGCAGAGCTACAAAAACAGAGCACAGCCAGCATTTGTTTCTGGCTTGTTAAAACGGACCAGGCAGATGTCTAGTAAGAATGCCAAGACTCACTCTCAGCAAAGTTTAAGATTTTCAAACTTTCTTACGAGCCCTAATACTGATTTGGTACCTTATGAGGGAAGATTCAATTTAGTGAAGTGCTGGTACTGTTTCCTGTATGACTTTGTAACTTCTGTAAAAGTCTGAAGGCTTGACCTGTCCTGAACTTGTGGAGCTTGGGAGACCTAATGAGAATGGATGCACATGGGATGTTTATGGAATTATTAGACAAGCATGGATAGGGAGTATGGGAGTGAGATTGGAGCTGCTCAAAATTAGAGTTTTTTGTGTTTCTTGGGGTTTAGGTCATGAAACCACCATTAGTGCTAATAGGAATTTGTGTGGCTTAATCTTCATAAACAGCATTAACATGCACTCTGCAATACTTAATGTGTTAATGTACATGAAAACTGGCTTTCAGCTAGCATATTTGAATGAGGCAGGATGGGGTTTTGGAGGTCATTATTACCACACATTAAAGTAAAATTTATGTTGCACAACTCAAAACTCTCAAACAGATGGAGCTGGAATTGCTCCCAGCATCTGGCCAGAACACCAGAGCTTCCTCAGGAAGGGGGAGAAGCGATGTAAGAATTCAAACCATCCCTCCACTCCTTTTAAGTAAACCCTAACCATGCAAAGTGAGTAAGCTGTGGCACAAAAAGATTTCTTTTCTACCCAACACATCCTATTTTGTCTTTCCTCGGTGGTTTAAAATTAACAGGATGGTCTCCAGGCCATTGCTGCCAAGGTGCAGGTTTGCAGGAAAGCCAGTGTGTGGTCTGCCCTTGTGGCAGGGGGAGACAGACCCTCCAGCCTTGCACTTGCTGTCTGCTGGCATCTCCTGCCTGCCAGAGGAGCAGTCCTGAAGTGTACAAAATGCAAGGCTTGAGGTCTTTATTTTATAGCAAGAAAGCAGTATCTTGGATTGAGTTAAAGCTGGGGAGGCATGAGAGGAGTGTAGTTGCAGGAAGATGGCTTTGAGGCAAGGCGCTTGCAGGCTTTTCAGGCTTTTTTTTCTGACTTGAAAGAGATGCTGAGTACTATGGGATGTGTAAGCTTGTTGTCTTGTTGCCACTAACCCAGGAAGCTGGGAGTTCTGCCATGCTTGGTGCCGAAGGAGTCGGGCTGATTTTTCTTCCGGCAAAGGACGGCAAGTCACCTTTCTGTGCAAACTCTTGTTTCTGTACTGTCTCCCTTTTCATACCCACATATAGCTTTCATTTCATAACTGTGCGAAAATAAAAACACTGGGAAAATTAGGTGTGTGCCAGTTTTTAACTTAGAAGTGAGATTACCTTAGCCTTTGCCACACGTTATTGAAAATATTGCTCTTTATGTTTTGATATAATTTTAATGCCCTTATATTTCCCTGCTTGTAGACAGGATCCTCATGAGGAAGGGCCACAAACATTACCTACTAAACCAGGAATTTTTGTAGTCTGTGAACTACACCGTAAATTTTAACCTGACCATTTAAATAGAAAAAGACTCGCTACCCATAATTAGCACTGTGTTCGAAGCCTTCACTACTTGCATATTGTTTAAAGAATTTAAGAGAAATTAATTTCATATGTGAGGCTTTCTTTGTAAGCAAAGGGTAAACCAAAAGGAATTTCCTGGGATTGTTGCATGTATTAGATCTGAAGAGCTTTTGGGGTGGTGGTGTGTTTAAGATATTGTGAAAATTGAACCTTAAGCACAGAAATTGAGGTCATTAGGATTTCTTTGTACTGAGAAATGCTTGCATATGGACCAAAGCAAGGAGTTTATTTGGCTACCTGCCACTGCCTCCTACCTCACTGTTCATAGAAAGCATTTTCTTCCAAACATAGCAGAATGGGAACTCATAGCTTAAAAGAGCCTTGTGGTTTAGATGCCTTTACAATCACTATGCAGGCAGGGGAAAAAATGTATGACTGAGATCCTGTTACGTAATTTGGGGCTCCTACAGGCAGAAAATGTGAAACTGAATTTTTAAAAAATCATCTCCCAAAGGCTGTGTTGTCGTTCAGTCAGGAATGGTACTCTGTTCACAAGAGTGAAGGTTGGGGAAAAAACTTCTGGGTTAACGCAGATTTAATTTGTGATTTTTTACCTTTTGATAAACTAATTCTCTCAGATAAGCAGAAGAAGAGTCTGAACTGAGGCACCACCGCTCTTTATGAAAAGATGCAGGACTTAAGCTAGCAACAGAAATGATGGCTCTTTCTTTTGCTCTTCCCACTTGTACAATTTTAATGGCATGGGAAGAACTGTGTGTACTAGTAGCCTTGGGCTTTTGTTAATTCTGATCTTTGGTGTACTACAAAATATGTCCATGGGTTATAATTAGTGGAAGCCCCCCAATAATTAAATGACATCTGCCTTTCATCAGAATCATGGCTTAGTTAACCCCAGAGCCATGTTTTTTCACTGGCTTTGCGCAGGCTCGCAGGATGCTCGGACACGACTGTTTGAATCGCTTGCCGCAGGCTGTCATTGCCCGGGAAGATGAACGGAAACAGAGTCCTGGGTTGTCCAGTTTGGCAGTCAGGATGGGGAAAGTGCCATCTGCATAGCAGCTGCTGTTCCTCTGGTCTCGATTATTTATCTCTTATTGAATAATAGTCAACATTTTTTTCCTTTGTGCAATATTTGACCTTCTGGGACAATCATTTTCCCCTGGCGTGTGTGGGTGGGTTTTTTCCCTTATCTCTTCTATGACAAGCCTCATTTCAGGCCATGCTTTCAAGTCCTTTTGTAACATTCTGCCACCTTGATCAGGTTTTGCCCTGCTGGGTGAGTGTGGGCTCTTGGGCAGAGAAGGCTTGTGCAGTTCCTGCCATGTGTGTGTATCTCTAGTGTCTTGCTCCTCTTTTCTCACCTTCATCCCCAGGAGCTTGTTAGACCTCAACCCACTCACGGATTAAGAGAGAAGGTCTGCCTGAGGGTACTTTTGAGACACATACTAGGGAAGGAAGTAGAAAGCTTCTGTTGATGACTTCTTATTTTGGAAGTGCAAGGTGGGTCTTGCTGCTTTCAGGCAATATTGCAAGTTATTTCATTGAAACTCCTACAAATTTCACATAGCCCAGTGGTTTTGCTCTTATCTGTTTTGTTCTCTAATCAAACAGAAAACCCCAAATCAGCTCACTTGGACACAATTACATTGCAACATCTGTTTGAAAAGCAAACAATGTTTGTGAATCCTTATGGTTATGGAATGGTTGCTCCGAAACAAAAACCAAACACTAAATGAAACAAAACCCCCCAGGTTCAACAGTTTTGCTCTTATGAATTTATTACATTTGGGGAAGAGGAGAAGGGAGTAAATACAGAAGAAAGGAATGCAGCTTGAACGTAACATATTTTTTCAGTTGAAGAGTTTTTCTCGTTGTTGTCTAGTTGTAAATAGCTTTGAGGATTACATTGATATGGTCTACACCAGGTTCATTCATTCAAACTATTTCTAACCAGGTATTTATTTTACCTGGAAATTAAGTTTATCTTGCTGCTTTCTTGCAGAACATGGCCATGTAACAAAGAGAATGTTTGATTGGAAATAAATTAAGATTGCTTTTAGTTTGGCTTTCTTTCCTCCAGATGTGAATGGGAGTCTGTTTCACATCCCACTCCTTTGTTTTCTTTCTCTGGGGTGAAATTACCTAAATGACTCAAAGTTTTATTGTGCTATGACAGAGCATCATTCATGGAGCACTAGAAGCAGAGGGCAGATAAAAGGTTAAATTTTTGTATTCTTCCATATTTGCTAAAGAATTCTCACAATTTTTACCAGAGTTGTAAACCTGTTCCAGCTCTAGAGCCCTCTGTTAGTCCTGATCTGTTGCATGAAAAAAAAGGCTATATAGATAGATTTTACTTATGTTTGCTAGGGAGGATTGCATTCATAGGTTATAGGTATTTGTAGCTGGCTTTGAAATGCAAAAACCCCACGTTTTTACTTTGGATCAGAAGAAAGATACACATCCTGTCATTTTAAATGCACTAGGGAAATTACATTAAAGTAACATTTTCACACAGAAAAAAATAATTCATTAGGTTATTGATGGATTCTTCAAATGTGCTAAATACTTTTAGATGCTGCTGCTGACTTCAGCAGCACACCAATGCTGTTTAGGTTTGGCAATTAATCCTCTAGCGCTGGTTTTAAAGCTTTTTGGCTTGTTGTATAATTTCAGTGAATTGCCCTGTTCTCCTGTGAGGCACACATGGAGACCAAAGGAAGGTGGCCCTGTGTTTGGGAAAGCTTGGGCAGATGAAGCTCCTTTGAGCAGCTGCTTTGGGGGGTTCTCCTGCTGTGTGAGGCAGTGCTGGGGTGTCCATCCAGGGAGCCTGTGGCAGGAGTGGAGCTTTGAGGGCCACTCCTGGAGAAGAGGGTGGGAGACACGCAGTGAAAACTCTGATTTGATTTGAAATGCCCATGTGATGCACCTCATTAGAGCAGGCTGGCTGGGAACCTCCTTTTGTTCCCAAATGCAAAGCCCTGGAATGAAGCACAGCACAGTTTTGCCTGCTTTGTCTTTCCCCAGAGATTTTTGGATGGGGTTCTGCTGTTCCAACCAAGTGCAAGAGCCTGATAGCTCTCTCCCCCAAGAGAGGTGGAAGAAGAGGTCAGGATGTTTTTATCATTAGACAGGCTATTCTTTTTGGCATGAAAAAACACGATTTGGAAAGATTATTTTGTGCTCTGTGTGCTGCTGGACAAGTGCAGGACAAAAATTGGGGCCAAGCCTCTCAGTATTCTCTTGGTCCCAGCTGGTGGCAATCCCCGTTGGGCTGCCTGGCCCCTGGAGGTGGAAGTGGATGGGCCATGGGGAATTCCTGTGCCCCTCTGGCAGCCCTTGGGTGGGATGCCCTGGCATCTTCACACTCATTGCCTGCCTCTACTTTCAGCTGCTGCTTGGCACCAGGTAGAAATGAGTGGAAGAAGCAGACAAGGCTCCAAGGATGCCAGCTGCAGTGTAGCAGGAGAAAAAATGCTACGTCCAGAGCGTCTTCCTCATTCCCCACCTGATAGCAAAGCAATGGGAGGTGGGTAGGATTAAACCCCCAGTGAAAATTGAAAGGGCTCCCATCTTGCAGCCTTCAGTTTAATTTTGGTATTTTAAATCAAAATTTTGCTCAGTGGTTTTGAGTCTAGACTTTTTGATAGAAAAGCAAGGGAATAAAAATATCTTCGTCTTCAGGTTGTGTGTGCAAAATTAAACACTTCCTCCCCCACTTCCTCTTAAACTAAACAGATCCCTCCTACAAAAAAAGTGGCAAATCTCAGAGCTGATCCCAACCCTGTGAAAAGTGTCAGAGGAAAATAAAGATTGCCAAAGCAAGTGATAGTATGAAAAAGTGAGGGAACAAGAAAACCCTCAAGTTCCATATGAAGCTCAGCTTGTTTGGAGGGCAGTAGATGCCAGCTTTCACTGCAGACCCAGTTTATTGTCCCTGCCCTGAAGATTATCACCTCCTCTTTCTGTTTAATCAGCAAAGAAAATGGAGACAATTTCTCAAAGTGAATATAAAATATAATGCAATTGTACTGCATTACTTTTTCACAAGGCTTTGTATTTGGAGGTCAGGGAAGGATCAGATCAAAGGAGAGAGGGATAAATGAGTGATGCCAATAGGAAAGAGTCAGAAATTAAGTGTGATTGCTGTAAGTTTGGGCTTTCCACATTAGCAACCAATGCCTCTGTTCTGCTGGGAGAACAAGTCAGTTTTGGACCTGTCTCAGATGCTGGTTAGTCATGTTTTCCAGCCGCAGAGGAAAAATTTTCCCATTCTGCTCCCCAGGACTGTATGCAACTGTGTGGACAGTTTTCCACCCTGGAAAACTTGAAAACAGAGTGCAGAGTGTGTGTATGGAGGGAGGAGTGGGGAAGGTGGATGAGAAAACGGGCTGCTCCATTATTTTGTAGGTAGCATTGGCATGTGGGAAGCTAATGCTTCCTTCTGACAACAGAGCTAGAAGGAAATAGCATGTTTACAAAATGCAACACAAATGCAAAACAAATATTGTGGATTTGATATAACGTAGATCAGAAAGCTTAAGTATGTTTTAGATGGGGAAACTGTTGAACTTAACTATTCCTGTCAGGCAGCTGTCAAAAAACCCAACCCCAACCCCTCTTGAATTTTCAAAGAATAATTCAGCTTTCAGAGTATTTCCGTGGATGGGAAAACTTGATTTGCAAGATGAAGAGATTTTCTTTGCCATACTACTGGCACAGGCTTGCACTTAGTGGAGGTGCTTCTACTTTTTTTGCTTTATGTATCTCCTGTCACATAGCATGTTTCTAGACAACCTCCCTTTCTGGGCTCTGCACAAAAACATTTAATTGAAAATGAATGTAGAAACAGCTGATATTCAGTGGTGTTCAAATTTTGGATTCAGCTCGTCTGCTGAGCTCTGTGTTACGCCAGTGGAAAAATGCTGGCTGTGTTTCATCACATCTGACTGTTGACTAAGTTAGATGCATTTTAGCTGTTGCCAGATGTACAAGATACAGTAAAATGAACATTTCCTGTAGCAAATTAAGACTTTTTGGCTTTGTGACGATATTGGCAGAAGCTGCTTGTTTGCACTGGGGATTTGGCCAGATTGTGCTGGTCAATACAGACAATAAACTGAGTTAGCAGAGGACATCTCCTGATCTAGATGAATTCATCTTATTCTTCTAATTATCTAAGTTTGGGGGTTGCAGCCTTCTATTGTCATTCCTGACTGTGATACCGGTTCTAGATACACCCACCATTAAGCAAAGCCAAATGCCTTGTGGCATTTCTTAGCCAGACTGAACCAGTGAAGACAAGTTTCTCTGGAAGGGGGCGCATCTTGGATGAAATGACTGAATGTGTGTGTTTCCTGCGCCAAATCCCAGTCTGTCATGAACTGAGACACTGTGGAGTCAGGAACACAATGCATGACTCACCACATCATAGGACTCAACACATCAAGGCCAGATTGGATGGAGCACTGAGAATGTGGTCTAGTGGAAGATACCCCTGCCCATGGTGGGGGTTGGAACCAGATGGGTCCCTTCCAACCCAAACCACTCAGAGATTCAGTGTTTCTGAGACTTTGGCAAAGGGATAGCTCCTCACAGGAAGGCTTGCTAGTTTGTAGATAGAATGCCCACAGACAGACAGGACATCCATGACTGCCTCTTACCTCTGAACTGCTTGAGGCTGAAGTGCTTACTGGATTGTATTTTAGGGTCATATACAATTCTTCATCATGCTCATTGATTCCCAGGAGTGGGAACTGCACGTATCTGGACTGTAGGGTGTTGTCCTGCAGCTGCTGCTGTTGTGCATTAGCAGTTTTGGAGTCTAAACAGGGAGTTGGGGGTTTGCCTTTCTGTGGCCCTGCAGTTGATTTCTGAAGAGATGCTGCCTGTCCCAACCAGCAGATGAGTGGCTGTCGTAGATACAAGAAATAAACCAGGAAAATTGCCATGTTAACATGAGGTCACTGATGGATAGAGTAAGCAAGGATCACAGGGAGAGCAGAAGAGCTGGGTTAAGGCATTTCTGTCTCTTGTCCTCTAGCTGACTTGGAATTTACTGCTTGAAAAGCTTTTAAGTGCTGTTAGGGCAGGCAAACTGGGGAAAAAAAAAAGGCAGCTGTTTGTGGAAGAGCCCTGGTTATGGTTGAGTATCTGTGTCAGAGAGGCCTTAGAAAAGCAATGAAACTGTAAATACCTGACATTTGCTGAGCTTTAAAGGGGAAGGTTATCAGCCTCTGAAAAATACCCAAAACTACTCACGGAGCCACCCAGCTATGAGAGCTGGAGCAAAGGAAATTTTTTTAAACTGGTGCAACATTTAGTATATTCAAAAATATTGTCAATCTGGAAGTGGTTAAAAAAATCCCACCCATTCTGTTGGATTCAGTAAGTTGACCTGAGTGGTGTCTGAGAGTGAATAAAGTGAGAAAGTGCCGAGCTCCTGGCCTGGCTTGGGTGAGAAAAGGGGTCACAGCAAGGCTGGGCTAGTCTCGCCTGGATTTAGATATTCAAGAGAAAAACATATGTGTTAATACTTATGAGTCTAGTACAGTCAGTGTAGAAACATTGTAGTCTTTGAGGGAACAGTTTAATCCATGGCACCTGTTTTGAGATGGGAGAGCCATGGAGCTGTGCTGGAACTGAGACTTTTGAGCTTCACAGCACAGTAGGAGAGGTGGCTCCCCTCTGCCAACACCAGCACTGTCATGTAGTGGGAAAAATCCCACAAGTTGAAATTCAGAGATTCAGAGATTGGAGGTCTGCAGCTGTCTCTCCACATGTCATGTCTGGCCTGGTTGCCGTTGAAGGAAGACTGCCCTGTGCTGGAGCCATCCTTGACACTACGTGGGCAGAAGTTACCTGCCTCACACCTACTGGCTTGGTGTAAAACCAAGGGTCCACAAAGTAGTAGGTGCATGTGAGTTGTCAGCAGCAACTCTGTAGGCAGCTGAAAGCTTGGAAAGCCTGAGGAGAAAATGCTGTGCTAATAATGTATGAGGTATATAAGCTATGCCTCGTTTAAAACAAATGTATGGGTCCCCAAGGAGTGTAGTAAATGGGGCAAGGGAAGGTTTGGCCCAAGTTGTAGTATTGCTTTATCTGTCTCCTTCAAAAATGAAAACAGGTTTAAAGAAGGTAGTCCCTTTGGGAATACCTTTAAATAAATAAATACATTTACAGTTATCTACTATTACCAGATCCCTTGGCTATTGAAAGCAAAGCTTACGATTTACAGTAAACTAACCCTGTTGTTTTCAAAGGGAAAAGAAAAAAAAAAGTTGTATTGTGGAAGGCTGGTGGAGGGAGGATATCTCTCTATCACATTTGGTGACCTATTAATTAATGCAGTGGGAAAGACACTTAGAAATTCATCCAACTGGGAAATTCACTGATATCTCACCCAAAAGCCCCCAATCCTTAGGGCCAGTCTAGATCCCGTTTACTCCTGTAAATAATCCCATGCAAATCAATTTACTTTCATGGGTAGACTAAACAGGATTTGTCTGTAATTAGCATGAAGTGGAACAGATTGCAGGCGTGCTTATCTTCTAATATGGAGGTGCAGCCAGCAGAGGTTGAACACTGGGTGTTGCATCATCAGCAGAGCAAGGACAGCAGGGACTGGTGGATGCTGGGAAGCTTTGGTTGAATGGGGGACCTTGGCCTTTGTCATGATTCTCTAGTAAATGCTATGAAAACAAGCTAACTTCAAAATAAGTTTGCCAGATCAAAACAGTGCAAGAAGAGACTCATGTGAGATTGGAGCCCTTCTGTTTTATTTTTCCCTGTCACAGCACTGAATTCAGAGATTAACGCAGCCTCAGTTGTTTGTAGTTATGTTGCGTTTTTCAGATTAAAGCCAGTGGTAGTTCTGACTCAAACTGTAAAGCATGTTTCATCTTTAATTTATTAGTTCTAATACATTATTATTTAATATTTGATCTCCCAATTGGCTTTAAGTAGCTTCTTCTTAATGCTTGAATCCCCCAAGTGATAACAGTTTGCTTACTGATTTAAGCTTAATTTGTGTTTCTTAAGCTGTCAAGATGAGGACAACTTTAAATCAGGCCTTCTTTCAAAGATTTTAGCTGGGGCTGTAATTCTGCCTGTTGGGTGTTAAGCAGTGATGGCCCCACACACATATCATCACACCAAGTGGGTTATTTTTTAGATGATGTTGTACATTTTAACATGCAGGATTATGCCAGATGTGTTTGGATTAATCTCTTCCTGGAGTGAAACCCGTTTGTATCCTCAGGGTCTGAGGACATGTGGGCACCTTGCTGCCATAGCTCGTGTGTATGCAGCCTTTGTCCTTAAAGTTGTCCTGCTAATGTTGTGTGTTGCATTTGAAGTATGTTTGGTTACACTCCCTCAAAATTAAGGTTTCATTTTCCTTTGTAGCTTAGGTTGGGTTTTTGGTTCATTAAGTATCTCTTAGTTCCATGCTTGCTGTGGCAGGGATGATAGTTCACATGTACAGGGAGGAATTTCCCTCTCATCTGATACAAGGAAGATGTATTTTGGCTCTTTATGCTGAAGGTAATAAAATGCCTTAGTAACCTTTTTAAAAATATTTATAATGCTTCACTGGTACCTCTTATGTGCTGGATACCAGCACATACTCTGATAAAGCCAGTATTTGCAAAAGCTAAATCCTGTGTCGCGCAAGATACCGTGGTCTCATCCACGTGACTCAAACTTGCCTAAGCCAAGTTAAAATAGAAAAATAGGAGTGAGGTCAGTAGAACAGCATTAAATTTACTCATGTAAAACTAAAAGGAGAAGTTGGCCTTTACACAGGTTAGTTTGTGCTAGCACACGGAGTAGATGCATAATGATAGCATTTTTACAGAGCTTTTTCCTTTCAGTTTGGTGAAAACTGTAGGTTTAGTATTTAATTTGGAAATAAGAAAGCCTTAAAATTTCACTTAGCCTAAATGAAATTAGAAGGAAAACAACACTGAATTTAGCAGGAGTTAAATTTGCTCAGGGATGAGTAAACCTGCCTTTTCATTTCTGATTTGTGAGCTGCTAAAGCTAGGGGTTTAAACAAACAAAAGTGGAATGGCAATATTAGGAGATTTATTTACACAGTATATGAAGTGAGCTGTTAATTGAGTTGGTTGAAGAAAATAAAATTGGGTATGTTTGATATATTGATATAAATAAACAAAACAGAATCTGTTTTATAAGTAGAGCACTGGTATTTACATTTACTCTCTGTGACTGTGTGTGTGTGAGTGAATAGGGGTCTGGCAGTTTGCAACCTCTGCAGGGCTCCCTGCAGGGTAGGAATCCACCTCATGATGACCTGTGAGTAAGCTCTTAAAAACCTGATAAAGAAAGAAAAAAAATCTAACTGATTTTATGTGATAGCAAGCATTTTGGGGAAGATCTGTCACTGAGGCGGGAAATGACCCAGCACTTAATATCCAGGTTTGACCTTGGTTTTCCAGTTTTAGTAATAATGAACACTTAGTATTTCCATCTAAGCTTGCAAACAATAGAAGGGAAATTACAGGCAGGTTTCAAATCCATGTGCAAATCAGAAATTTTTCATGTGTTGTACTGAATAACATAAATATTTTATTTAGATTTAAGGAATAACCTTTGAAGTGAAAAGTGACAGCTAGCTGAAAAATGGCCCTGAGTGTGGAACTGAAAGGCTTGTACTTGAAGTAGATTTTTAGGGATTTAAAAAAAATTTTTTTACAAGTTGGGTCACTTCATGCTTTCCAAATGCAAACCCTCCTGGTTATATTTGCAGGCTCCCCAATACCAGTGTACGTGTATGCTGTTGTGCAGCGCCTGCCAATAGAGCAGCCTCTGGCTCTCTTTCATGTTTGGGAAGTTCCCAAGCAACAGAACAGGGTGGGCTTTGCACCTCGCAGACCCCAGAGCACCCAGGAGCAGCTTTTGCAGCTTTTGCAGCGTGGGGCTGGCCGATGCCTCCTGCTCGATTGTGCCCTGGGCCGCCCAGCCTGACAAAGGCCGTGTCAAGAGAAGGCTCCAGCCGCTACAATGGAGCCCTGAGTGAATGCGGGGCCGGGGCCCCGGGCGTGGGGAAGGCACGGGCACCTCCTCGCTGTGCTCGGGCACCGCTCGCCTGGCTCTTGTTTTTTACAGCTTCTTGATCATTGATCACAGATCGGTCACCGAGGGCCTCTGGAGTCCGCCGTTGCCCAGGTGGAGATCCCGGCCCCGTGAGGGGTGAGCTGCCAGGCTGGCCATGTGCCCTTGGACACAGCCTGCGGAGCCCTGCCCGAGCCGGGGGAGGAGCGGGCATGGCGGTGTGAGAGTGTGTGTGTGTATGCCTCATGAAAGGGAGAGAGGGAAGCCCATGTTTCTCTGCCAGCCATCAGATGGGAGCAGCAGTCAGTGGGTAAGGTTGGACGCTCTGAAGGATGGCTTTTAAGGTGGTCAGCAGCTCCTGCTGCAGGCAGATGGGTCCCTGCACGAGCGTTGCCATTGGAGAGGCCGTGGGTGCTGCCAGCACCGATAGCCTGGTCACGTCCTTGCAGCTCCCTGCTCACATCCCAACCACGGGAGTGCAGGGGCCACAGCCAAAGCAGCAGCCGTGCTGAACACCTCCCTTGTCTTAGCTATGGGCAATGCACACTTTTATTCCAGTTATTAATCTGTTTTCACTGCCACACAAACTTCAGGGCTGTCACATTTCAGCAGCTGACTGACAGGCTTGCTGTAGGATTTGATCTGCAGCTCAAGAAAGGGTGCTTGTCCTGGTGCATATTTTGGCAGATCTGTCAGCTCTCTATCGGTTTTATAATTGTCACTTCAGGGTCCAAAACGGCTTCTTTTTTTTTTTATTGTATCAAGATGTAACTTCATTAAGACAACTGTAAAAGTGTAGCTAAGGCTAGCACTGCATGGGCTAGAGGAAGGAAGGTCTTTATTAACCAGTGGATCTGTTTCTGTTCACAGTACTTCTGAAATTTGCCACGTTTTGCCGAAATCCGAAACCAAAGACCAAATGAGAAAATCTGCGCCTCCAATCTTTTTTCATGCCACATTTCTTGTAGCAGAGGGATAAGAACATTGTGGTTTGCTGTTGCTGTTCGGAACTGGCAAGCAAAGTCAGTTTGCATGAGAGCAGAGGTGACAAGATGGAGGGGATGTGTTTTGGGGGCCAGTGCCCTGGATCCCTAAGTGTCCATTGACGGGGACCACGTTTTGCTGCAAGCAGAGCTTGGAGTGTGGTGATTCAATCCGTAACGAATTTTCCCATCCAGGTTTACAAACCATTGGAACGGGCTTAAAACTGGAATTTCTAAGCAGCTCCAGCACTTTATGAACGGGGGCTCTGTTATAATAAGAAACTAGCAGACAACTGCTCCTTCTGCTGTTGTGCAGCTCTCTGCATGGGGCTGCCCTCACAGCAGGACCATGTGTCTGTGCAGGCTATAATGAGACAGAGCTCTGGCGGGTTTTGTTTATGAGTGAAGGGCAGAGCTTTTAAAAAAAGTCCACTTGCTAGCTGTGAGTAAAGCTGCGTGGTTTGACCAAGGAAGGAGATTAAGGTATAAATTCACCCTGCTTTTTTTTGTTTTAAGTTTTAATTAAAAGAGGAAGGTTTGACCTTTCTGTGCCAAGACAGCCTTTCAAATTAATTTAAAACGCATTAGTGAGTTCTGCTGAGGTCTACAACTAGGTGACTCTTCTGTCACCACTGCTGCTCATTCCTTTCCCAAGAAGCAAGAAAACTAAACTCTGCCATCTGATACAGTTTTGAAACCTAGAGTTGAACAGGACATTTTATTGGGCTAGGAAAAAAAAAAAAAGTCCTGTTAAAACAAGATAAAAAGCAATTTGGGATGTATGTGGGAGCTGTGTGAAGGGTCGGATGAATAGGAAGGGAGCAGCTCAAGCTGGGTTTCCACAGTGGTCACCCTGAAGTTACTCTAAAGAAGTGAAAGAGCAGTAGTGCAATTCTGGCCTTGATTTACATCTAATTTTTCAACAGCAAATCTAGCTGAAGGGAATAAAGCAATTTCCATGCCATGGGAGTAGCTCCCAGATCTCTCTTTCTTCTTTGCAGCTGAATAAAGAGTCATTTTACAAAGACCTTTTCCCTAATAAATAGCAAAGCAATCTCATAAAGAAAGTAATGTGCTTTTTAGGCTCACTAACCATATTGAATTAAATGTTATGCACAGTGTAATTACATTTGCCTGTCAGTTGTATTAATGTGAATTTCCTTGATTAATTTTTCAAGTTAGTTGATATTAAGTAGGTAGGAAGTTTAACATCCCCCTAGACCTCCTCTGTCAGCCTGGCTCAGCTAGTGGAGGGAGGGCAAAGCTCAGCATAGTCAGTGTTCAGTGCTATTTAATTACCTTGGCCTCTTTAATAAGCACCTGGAATCTTCATCGTTCCAGTCATCTGTAGTCATCTTACACAGCTGGGTACAGTGTGACTCCCTGAGCTGTGAGGAGCACTCCTGTCAGGTGTGGGGTGCAGCGCTTGAAAGCATCATGAGTGCCCAAATCCATGAGTTTTTACAAGGTGATGGTGGTGCACGGGTTTGTAAAATGGTGAGCTGCAACTTTGACCATGCTGCCTGTGCCATGGTCAGAGTGGCACTGTGAGTGTGCAAGTTCAGTAATTTCCTTGAAATGATGTGGAGTATGTGACTGCCAAGGATGTGGAGTAGTGGTTTGAGAGCACAGGTGAATAACAAAGCCTTATCAAGACAAGATAGTGCACTACTTTACATACACATCCCAGCTGATTTCTCCCAGTTATCATCCTGAGTATCAGCTCACTGCCTTTCCCAAAAGCTTTCAGTTATTGTGCTGTAGAGGCTCTGTTTACTTCTTGAAGCTTTGTATTTGGGTCTCAGCCACGTGCGAGGATATTCATTGCTCAGACATACCTGGCTAGCCAATTACCATAGCCAGTGATCTCACAACATGCAGCACAAACTCCTGAAACCAGTGGATGTTGATATGTAAGTCTGACCTTCTCTGAATTAATAAAATGCTTGAAGTTATTTTAGAGAGGAAGTTGGAGTCATTTGCACAGTGGGGGTCTGTGCATTACAGCTGTGCTGCTTTTTGCTTGGTGTGTGCAAACTTTATATTAGGTTTCAGTCACTGATTCATCTCTCAAAGGTGTGTTTACTCAGGGAGCTTGGGGAGTCCTGGTGTAAGTGTGAAGTAGGAATGAACTGAAACAAGCCCACGTACGTGGGGACCCTTCTTGTGTAAATTGGTCTGGATTATAGTGATCCAAATAAACAATCATTTGGATGCGTGCATTTTGCAGCACTCTATTACACAGCTCTTGGGAGATGAGAAAAGTCTGTTTAGTGTCTGCTGAGAAGGAAGAAATGGGAGCCAGGTTGTACAAAAAAGTTTCAAGACTGGTAGTCTGTTTCATGTTATAGGGCTTGCCATATTTGATACACCAAATCTCTTAAATATTGGTGCCCTCGACAACTGATTAGCAGTTAACATCTGTAAAGCCATGGGGTGCACTGTATTTTATTTCCAGTGCGCATAGCTTATGTTCCTTAATCCCATTCTTTAAGTATTTCAAAGCAGTTTGGGAAAGCATACAAAGCCAAGTACACCTGATCAAGTAAGAAGAGTCCAACATAAAGGTCCAGCATAAATAAGGTTATTGCTTTAGCAGGACTTTTATTTACTCTTGCCCTACTGTTCCCTATGGAGCATATGCTGTAGCGAACCGTATGCTGCAGGCAAAGTTCAAAGTACCCTGCCAAGCTGCAAGACAGTAGGGACAGAAATGTATTCTCCATGCTTTGCTTTTTTTTGCTTTCTTTCCCCCCCTCTTTCAAGTAGTTGGCATATTTGTCAGTTTTTAGCTTATTCTTATTTAAAAGAAAATGAAAAAAAGAACATCCCCCCCAACCACCTCCCTCCAAGTAGCAGTAATTGGAAGATAAAAGATCACCCACAGCCTTCTCTCTACTTTAGAGCTAGTGAGAGGAATACAGTTTCAGCTGCCCATCATTTTCAGGTCCTGCCCTAGCTGGGCTGAGTCCCTGCCATGCCATACATGGTTTGTTGGGAGCAAGTTTTCTTTTTCTATGTGACCAGTGCCTTATCAAATAAGAGAAAGTGAGATCCTGGCTTGATTAAATAATAGTGTGAAAGTTGCTTGCTTGTCAGTTCAGTGGAGCCATGTTTGTACCTGGAATTAAATATTGCAGAAAATTAAGTGGGTAGGGAAACCCAAATCATTGCACTTAGTTGTTGCAAGCCTCAGAGTACAAGAAATAAAAATGACCAGACTCCAAATTTCTTATGTGAATGGTTGACAACCTGTAGAAATGAGGCTGTACACCTTGTCTTTCTACAGAAGTAATTTCTTCTGTAGAATGGGAGTGTTCATAAATGTTGCATGAGTACTATGAGAACAAATTAATTCATTATTGCCTGAACATTGACTAAACTTGTATTTTCTTGATTCAGTCATGTTTGGACCTAACAGTGTGGGTGAAAGGTTTAGTAATCACAGTGTTGAATGTCATGCTAAGGAAGAGCATGGCCTTAACCATGGATACGTAGAAAGCCTGGATAATCAGGGGAGCAGTTACATATTTAAAGCTATAGCAGATTTACCCTCACATTTCTAAATAGCCTGCATCTCTTCTGTTCCTTGGATCAGCTTCTGTATTTTTACTATAGGGCAGAAAAGAAATTGGCCTTGTTCCATTTTGAAGGGGAAGAAACAGTTTTGTGGGGAAATCCACTTGCTCTAGGGCTCTAATGAGTTGGAAGTATTTTGAAATACTTGTGATTTAGATCATAATGAGTTATGCTAATGATTCAAGTTAAGGCTTCTTTTAACACTTTAAGGAGGTGGGGGTATTCATGTGTATTGCTGGTAGTGGAAAGTCATGTTTGGCATTCATCACAGATATTTTTGGTGCCCAGAGTGCCTAAATGCTCCTCAGTGAAAGGGAGAGAACAGGCTGGGATTGCTGCAAGGAACTGAAACCTCTGGCACTGTCTCAGCAGTCAGACAGGAGCGGCACAGGGACTTATAGCAAAGCACTGTGTAAGACCTCTTGGTGTTCTGGAGAGGTTATCTGGATGGCACTTGATAACCTTCTACGGATGAGACTCACACCATACCTCTTGTGTTCTCTTCATGTAAATAAAGGCTGCTTAAGCAGGCCCACTGCTCAGGAAAAGCAGAGTTATTCAGGCAATAATGTGCCTTAGGAAAGGAGCTGCAGCAGTTTCTCGGGGAAAGTCTGATTCATCACTTGTCTGCATGCCTGGACAAGAAAAGGGTCATATTTCTGCTAGACACCAAAGCAAGGGGGGAGGGTGTTTTTGACTTGATTTATCAACTAGGAGAGATGAATTAGAACCCTGGGGGGAGGGAAAACTTCACAGAAAGTGAAATATTTTTACATTGCAGATGATTGTGGCCTCCAGACTTTTTCTTGTATGGCATTTATGCAAGCACACATTCCAAAACAAAATTAAACAAACAGTCCCTTGAAGACTCCTAATTAGCCACTTTGCTCAATACTCAATTAGAATAACCATGTAGATAAAATATGACTGCAGTGCAGAGAATTTCATTTGAAGTAGCAGTCCATAAGTAATGTTTAGGAACAAGTAATAGAGTTCATCAATGAATGCATTTTGCTTGGAGCAAATTCGGCACTGCAGACGACTGGCAGTAGGGCAGGGTGAGATGCTATAAACCTGATGGAGCCTTGTAATTTAAAACAGAGGCCTAGAGTTCAGAAGATTAGGAAAGATCGTGCCTCTGCCAGAAACCTTAATGTGACCTCAGGCAAGTCACTTTACCTTTCTGTGCCTTATCTGAATGAATATCTCTGTTTCCTATCTGTGAGATGAAGATAATGTTCATATGTGTCCTGAAACGCAAGTGTTAATAAAATGAGCAGAAACCATCAGATAGGAAGTTCTCCAGAAGAACAAATGCTGAGTTGTATACGTTTGTACAGCCCTCATTTGCAACTGTTTTTTTCCTAGGCCACTTGCAAATACATACTCTGTTGGGACTTATTTGGCTTACCCTCCTTGTGAGGAGGGTAGGTCTCAACAAGACATTTGGATTCAGAGCCCCTGAATACTTGAGGAACAGAGAGCAGCTGTTTTTTCTAGCCAGACTTAGATCTAAAGTGGAATTTTGGATATAGTTGTTAGCTGCACAGTGACTAAAACTTTGCTTTGGAGGCTGACACTGGAGCTCAGATAGGAAGTGAGATTTTGTGGCTAGATTCTGTTTCTACCAAAGCATGTAAAATTCCACTGCTTAGAAATTACCATCTCTGCACGTGTCTTTTAGTTTCAATTCCCCAAAAGGGCACAACTCTCACAACTAGTAAATTATACTTACTGTTGATACCATTCTAACTGTGCTGATAGATAGCTTTAGCTGACTCATATGCTTTTCATAGTGCAGAGAGAATTACCTAGAAGTTATAACACTATAGGCTTGTCTTCTCCCCACCCCACATCTCCAGCCCCTCTTATGGTCTCATTAAAGTGTCTGCTCTGTACTTGCTCACACCTTGCTAACTGTTCAGAAAAGTGAAGACCTTACTGAGGGATGCTTCCTCAGAAAGGCATTTTGTCAAGTGATAATCATGTTTTTGAAATGTTATGTTCCAGGTGATGTAAAATGCAAAATTCAAGGAAAGATTAGAGGAATGCCTGAATATTTCTGGAAAAAAGCAGGCCACATTTAATGATAGGTGTTAAAGTATTAATACCATAGTATTAAAAGATCTGGAATTTAAAGAAGGGCTTTGCCTAAAGAACAAACAAACAGAAAAAGGATGTATTGGTTTATAAAAAACCAAAGGTTTGAAAAACCTTTTTTTAAAACCCTGGGGAAACTTTATATCTGTCTTATGTAGTAACCTTGTTTATCTGGGGACAGCATCTTTTAGCTATATTCCCAGGCAACTGTGAATTACAGGATGCTGAGAAGACCAAGATCTTGAAAATAAATTGCAGTCCGGCTTGTGACTTTGATAATGCATTTCTGTGTGTGAACTGACCAGCTGAAATCAAAGGCTGCAGAAGTGGCTGCAGAGCTGAAGCAGCAGAGACTGAAAATGTGGGGGGAGAGCTGTGAGCATGGACACAGCAGTGCAGGCTGCATGAAGGAACATTTTCAGCTTTGTGTGTTGTTCACAGTGTAGGAACATTCAATAGTTCATAAAATCTTTTGCTTAAATTCAAAAGCAGTGTTACGCTTCATGGAAGAACACTTTGGGAAGTTCTAAAAGATTTTGCTTTTCCAAGGTTATATGCACAGGATCTTGGAAAATGAGACACTTTGTAGTTTCCTGGGATTCAGACAACCAAAAATTCAAAAAAGGCAGTAATATGTGGAAATGTAGTCCTTTATCCATTCTTTATGGATAAGACAGGATAGACAGGAAAGGAGAGGTCACAATTAGTAACAATTTGAAGTCAAACTGTTTAAATACTTTGTACTTTTCCTACCTTTATTTGTAAAAATCAAGTCAGGTGTTCTACCTGCAGGGACCTTTAAACAGGTCATTAAAAACAACCCAGCAGTTATAAATCAATTTATTCTAAATTTTAATTTAAAATGGCAATTGTATAATTTTCCAAAAGGGTTGAAGCTTCCGTAAAACTTATTTCAATTATTTTTATTTTTATTTTTCAAAAGAAGTCAGGTCGTATATCTTTACTTATCTTCCTGATTAAATCGCTCCATACTGGAGACAGTTATCATTTCCTTCCCAACCTTTCCTTGTCTTTTGAAAATACCAATAGGTAATTTTAGCAACATAGATAAGGAATTCCATTATAACTGGAAAGCCAATTATCTGTCAAGACGTTATTGCAATATTATTAGAAAACTGGGTACTTAAGCAGCAGGTAATTTTTTTTGTATTTCCTGCATAACTATCATGCACTCTGTTTTGATTAGATCCTAATGATACTGAGCACATTTTAAACAAATACTCTCAGTCCATGCAAATGAAAAACATTTTACTTCTTCATTGTGCAGCAATGGTAATTAATACATCTTGTAATATTCAAACTATGCCTGATTAAATCACAGGGCACCAAAGAGGCCTTTATAAATAATCTTCCCATGAACCTGCTGAGACATCTGGGAGAAAAAAGGAAATGTGACAAACAGGATCATTGTGCCTAAAGATCTCTACCAACAGGGATATTATAGTACCTATAGATTTCCTTGCCAATAACCCAGCTCCTGCCCAGGCCCACCCATGGCCAATGGGACCAACTTAATTTTCCATCATTTTTATGATGACAGCTGGGCCAGCAGACTGGCCAGTTCCTGTCCAACAGCAACTCCCTCAGTTGCTTCACCCTGCACTTCACTGGTGGTTTGTCCTGGTAGTGGACAAACTCCAAAAGAGCAATCCCAACATCCAAGCACGTGCAGCCAAAGCCGTTTCTCCCCAGAATGGCCCTCGCTGGTTGGTGACAGGCTTGGATTCTGGGAGAAGTGTGTTTCATCTTAGTCAGCATAAAGGCTATGCCAAGGAGTATCTGCTTGGAATAACGTACCTTGGTGAGTTGTCCCTTGAGGACCATTGCCAAGCTTACATGCAAGTAGCCTATAGGATTAAAAGACCTTAAATGCTCTAGTTAATAGTAATATTGCCAATCCCTTACCTCACTGATGTAATACGTGCAAGCCAGAAAAAGAAGTTTGTTTTGGTTTTGAATTGAGCATGTTCTAACTTTAGCAGCACCCTTTCTAAAGGCTGAGATTAAGTCCCCCTCATTAGGGAGGGGATGAATTTTTAGAGGAGCACTGCCAACCCAACAACAGCAGGGAAGAAAAAAAAAAAAAAAAGAACCCTTGTGTTATTTTATGTTAGCTCTCTTTTTCTCCATTCCCTTTATGGAAGTTTGTTGTAACTATGTGAATTTAGAGGAAAGAAATCACGGTTTTCGAGATGCTTTATTTCAACTTTGTTAGGCAGCTTCACTCTTTCCCCTGTGTCATCAGCTTCCCCTTGTTGTTTGCATGGCTCTTTCCTATAGCTACAGGAAGCAGGTTTGTAAAAATAGGAAAATGTGCTGTTAAAACAGAAGGAAAAAGGATAGCTAATGGGCACGGGACACTAATCAAGTTTTAGGGTTTCCAGTGTCTGTATTTTGTGTAAGAGCCACCCTCTGTTGCTCTCCATATTGGTTCATGACTGGATGGTAAGCAGGCAGTAGCCTTGAACACCATCATTTGTAAAACTTTATTTTCTGTGTGTTTGGGCATGTCAGCAGCCTTTGAAGATGTATTAATAACAGATTATACTCTTTTTAAGGGCTGTTTTCAAGTTCCTGGCTTAGATGAGGGAGTGGCCCATTTACCTCTGCAACCATCCATATCTAACTGTCTAAACCAAATAACTTCGAACTCCTTTTATAACATAACTGCCAAAAACTGGCAGAAGATCCCTCGTGGGTGAAAGGTTGTTCAGAAGAGTGTCCATGGTGCTCCTTGGGATGGCTCTGTGGTCTGTGTCAGGCTGCACTCGAGCTGTTGCACGCAGCCAGGGTGGCACACAGAACCTGCCTCTTGGGTGCTTGCTGCGGAGCTGAGGCTCAGCCACGTGAAAAAGCTTTTGGGTTGGAGGTTTTGGGAGGCAGTGCCCTGATGTTTGGTATTGCAAGACTCCTTTCTTTACCTGCTTGTCTAGAGCACCAAAACAAACTCCTTGTGCTTGTGCATTTTTTTTCCCTTTGAAAACTGAAAGGCATTTGGTAAGGGCAAAGTGTTAGTCACCACGAGTTGCACCAGAAGACAAAGAAAGGAAGAGATTTGATTCAATTTAGGTTCAGTTTAGATGTAGTTAGGTAATTTCTTGTTTGAGTTAACCATGTAGGATCAGCACTCCTGAACACTTCTGTTTCATAAAAAACAGCAAAAAGGAGAAACAGAGTGAGAACAAGAGGTGCTTTAATACTTCTGAAGTACTACAGAAGTACCAGTGAATCAGCCTCCCTTTAGCTGTTCCTGAGTTGTACCTTCCCAGTGCTGGTGTTAACATTTACCACAGAGCATACAAATCTTGTATCTTTCTATGGGAAAATACTTGGGGCTTCAGACACTGACAATGTTTTAATTATAGCCTGAGGCAATCCCAGCTTTACGGAAGGAATTTCATGGGGAACTGGCATTTCTGTCCATCAGTGTACTTAATTTACATTTTTAAAATATTTTGATTGTGGTTAAATAACTGGTAATTGAGTGCAGGTGGTAGATTTTGAGTATGATCTTCATTACTTTTGGCAGGAAAAGAGAAAGCTATCTTTGTGAATAAATACTTATTCTTTCCAGAAGTTAAATGCTGAGATTCCTTCTTTGTGGGAAAGAGTGTTTCTTTTCTCAGCCCATGGTTCAGATCTATGACTTGCCCTTTTTGGGACACACATACTAAATACACTTTTAATCTCACAATATGCCCAGGTGTTCATTTTCTTCTTTTTTTTCTTTCAGCTCCAGAGCTGTAAGTAATTCTGGACTCATTCCATCCACCTGGTTGAGTGCTTTTTTCTATTCTTGATTTCTATTTTTCTCCTTCTCTTTCCCCATCTCCCTCGTGTTTCATTTCCTCAGCTTTTCTGCCAGAACAGCTTTTTGTTTCAATCACCTCCAGGAGTGGAGAGAACATAATGAATTGGGTATTTTATAGGGGCTCCATGAAGGATCAGGTGTGGCAGGAGCAGTTTTTAGGCAGCGCTGAAGCAGAGCTCCGAGCCCGTGCCAGCACAGGGCACAGGACGGTGCCTGGCAGCAGCATCCAGCCACAGCTGTAGCAATCTCTGACTTTCTGCAGTTGCTTCTGGTCCATGAAGCAAGCATGGGCCTGTCACACAACCTCCCTTCAGTGTGGTTGGGGAATATTTTTGGGAGCAGAAATATAACTGCGAGAGAGATCTGTGCTCTTCCATCCTTGCTAATCGAGATTGCTGAGGAAACATTTATTTGTCAGGGTTGGATGTTTAGCTAAATATAGGAATAAATTTTTTGCAGTATGAAGATGAACATCAAGAATCTTAGCACAGGGTAATGTCAGTGAAATGCAGATGCAATGAATGTCTCTTGTCAAGCTATTATCGTTCTCATGATCTAAGGTGCTGGATGGGAGTAATTCATTTTTGTTTGCTTGTTTATTTGTTTGTTCTGTCCCAGGTTATTGCTACCTGTATTGCTGTTCCATCCTCAGCTTCAGGCATGGAACAGGATTCCCTAAGAATCCTAAGCAATGATACACATTTGCAAGAAATTATCTAGTTTCTGGCACTGGGACAAGAAAAAGTCTTGCCCTGATCTCATTTATCTAAGCTGCTGTTGCAAAATTCCATGAAGTTAATCCTTGTTCCAGTCTTGGACATTAATGGTTTTTCAGTTGATACCCAACTGAAATGCATTTTGTTGCAACTGGAGGTATTTTGTCCATTTACCATTGGTCATAGTAATATTCAACTTTTTTTTTTAATTTTAACTTTTTTTTCAGCTTAACTTTTTATGCTTTTATTTTGTAACCTTCCTTTATTTTTTACTTTGTACAACTAATTCTATTATCCTTTAGTCATTGGTTAAATTTCTTAAATATCTTCTGACTCCTGCTCCCCTATTCAGGGTCTGGGCTGTTTTAAATTTGTCTGCTGCTGTGTCTGTGTTAATGCATTGTCTGAGCCGAGACACAGGAATGTGACTGAGGTCTCACAGAGGCTGAATAAACAGAGCAATTATCTGCCATTTCTTATGTATGCCATTTCTCTTCCTAAAACTCAAGATTTAGGTTTTTTTTGTAGCAGCATAACTTTGTTGACTCATATTTATGTTGTGAATTGCCATGACCCTCAGATTCTCATTTCTGGTTCTGGTATTTGTGCATCAGTGTTTGCTTCCAAAGTGTATTATTTAGCTTGTTAATTAGCTCTTCTGAGCGTACTAAGTTCTTTGGATTGTAGAGTAGCTCATATTTTCCCATGTGGAGACATTTTTTCCTCTTTATCCCTGCTCTTTCTTCTGTTGCTATGTGAAAGACAACACACACAGACAACAAAGAAACTGCCAGATATTCAGAAGAAATGGAGACGCTTAGAATATACAAAATAAACATGATGAAAGAAAAAGGAGGAAAATATTTTTCTTTTTTAGCTGTGGTAATTTTAACTGCATTTTTATAAATGGTAAGGGAAACAGATCTCTAACATGCAATTTTAATGAAATGAAGGGTAAATTGAGAGAGCAAATTCTAAAAAAAAAAGTAAAAAATATGCCACAACAAAATGGAAGGAACTATTAGATATATTGCTTAGCATTTCTAGGGATGATGTTATGATTTAACCAGCTAGAAATGGCCATAGCAGCTTTTGTAAATATGATGGATAGTGGAATAATTCATGGTTTACTTTCATTTTTCAATTCAAATATGTTTGCACATGAATTACTGTTTGTCCTGGGTATATTAAAACATCATCTTACTGGATAAATAGATAGATCAATGCATTCAATGTTAATCATGTCTTCAAATTTATTTTAGCTGAGAGTCATGAAGCTGAAGCTCTCTAAACATACACATTTCTCAGTAATTTTGACTTTTAATTCAGCCAGGAAACAGGGATTTAAAGTAGATTTCTAATACCATTTTGCTGGGAAGGGAAAAAATGGGGTGGAATGAGCTTATTCCAGTAAAAATGTTTTGAAATTCACCAAATAGACAGTGAGCACCATCTGATACCACACTGTCAATGTTACTGGCCAATATAGGCTCTTCAAATGTCCTGTACTGTAAATAAAGACCTTTTACTGAGGAAATTTTAGGGAAGAACAGCTCAGACTTTCATGCCTAAGTAAATGCTTCACTTTTATCCCAAATTTGTAGTAAGAACATTTGTGCTGCTTATCTCTGGTACTCTCAAACCACTGAACTCTCCTCTCAAAATACAAATCTCACATGGCCATGATGAAGGCGAGGTGGAGCACTTGTGTTTTGGGAGTGTTCACCTCGCTGAGTCCCACCAGGATCAGGAAGGATCCTGCTTTTCAGAGCAGAATGCACCTGGTGCCTCCTCCTGCCAGGGCAGGAGACCTTGAGTTTGGCCTGTTACTTACCTATGTCTTGATTCCTTTTTCTCCATCTTCTGAAGCAGTGGGATAAGCCCAAGGATCAGGAATATGTAAGAGGATACCCAGCAGCACACAACTGTTGGTGGGTGGTGGAGTCCTTCATGGCCTTTGCTGGAGGTGGTCTGTGGCACAAAAGGTGGGACTGTCTGGCCTCAGAACAGAGGGGATGGGGCAGGAGCCAGCTCTTGGGTACCTTAGTTCCTGTTATCTCCAACCAGTCTTTCCCTGTTAGTGCTGGTGGTGGAGGCTACTAAATGAACCTCGCATTTTGACCCATGACTACTATTGCCACTCACCCTTTCCTTAGCCTTTGTCCTTTCCTTTTGCACTAAGGAAGCAATTTATGAGTACTTAGGGGTGCAACAGCAAGCACTGGGAAGAGAGGTCATCCAAAGTTTGGAGGGCTGCTAATTAGATTTTTTTCTTCATTAATTAGTCAAAGCTAATTAGTGTCTGTCTTTGCAGAGATTCTGATGCAAACAGAAGAAGAGAGTAGTTAAGTTGGGAGCTTTAAAGCACCCTTGTGTTACTAACAGTGCCAACAGCCATTAACCCCCTGTCCTCCTGTCCTTTTCAGTGTTTGGACTTTCCCATGGTGGGTAAGATTTACCTGTTGCCAGACAATGCTATTGAAATGCTCTGAAGTCAAATCATGTCTCTAAATCACCAGCCAAGCCAGACAGGATAGCAAGTCCTTCTGTTTACATCTTGGAGGCAACTTTGCATCTGGAGGAAGGAATCTAAGGCTCGCTGGGGGCTTGCTTTGAACATGTCCCCTCTCCCCCTGCCCTTTTGCCTCCTGGGTTGACCCCGCTGTAGAAGTGTCAGCCTGGCTGGCGATCCCCAACCAGCCAGACATGATGCATAGTTCTGTGCATGTTCTGGTGGCTGCCAGGCTCAGGGAAGCTTTTTGCTGGACTGCTGGTGCAGAAGAGAGGTTCTGCACTCCCACTGCCAGGCCCCATGCTTATTTTGGGTGGATGTGGACAGAAAATCAATTGTTTTCCAGGTACTCCTGTTCCATAGAGCAAGGCTCTGGTAGTGTTCATCAGTGTAAAAAGAAATGAGGATTCATAGCATTACCTGTTAACTTTACCAAGGAAAAAGATTGCTGCAAATTAAAACTACCCTGTTAGGATTTTTTTTCTGTTTTTAATTATAAATTTCTCCCTATGATAGCTGAAGTGATGAAAGCAGCATGTAGAAAATGCTTGGTAACTGCTGAGGGGGAAGGAGAAGGGGAAGAGGGCAAAGGATTGAGCTTGTTCACAACCTGCAGGTCTTACAACACAGCAGATGTCCTCTGTGTTTGATTGCCTGGGCCCTTGGGAGGGTGCAGCTCAGCATGGTGGGCATCAGTCTGTCATGCTCCTGCTGCCTTGTACCCCATTTCTGGGGAAATGCGTGCGCTCGGAGCCCTGCTGTGGTTTGGAGTTCACTGGTGAGGATCCCGGCATCCTTCATGGGGGCAATTGTCAATATTTCCATCCCCACACTGATGAACCTCCAGGTACCCAATGAGAGACATGCTGTCCAAAGCATAAAATAACTCTGTGCTGCTCTGTGAGCCGTCAGGTCAGTGTGATCTGATGTATTAAATATTTGGGCCAGAAACTCCCAGTTCAGGATCCTTGTGCAGACCTCTGTGTGTGTTACCACACATCTGCTGTGAGTACTGTGTGACTTGACCAAAATGGCCAGAAATGATCTTCGTTTACTCTAGTGAAGCTGAGATCAGAGTCAGATGTCTGTGTGACCCCTTTGTTGAACACACAGATATAACAACCCTCCCTTCTCTTCCAGGATTAATTATTGATCACAGAAAGCTTTTTTCTAACACAGACAGCATTATATAAATACTATTACTTTTATATACTTCTTTTCTTCTTCTTACTCTTGGCTTGTGGACTGTTGCTGTCACAGAGGTTGTCAGGAAGGTGGCTGTCTACAGCTGTCAGCTATGAGAGGCCATTTTAATTACTTTTTGTTTTTCATTTCACATTCAAGTCACTGTTTTAGCCACTGAGGTTGGCTTCTCAGAACTTGGAAATAGCTTCTGCTGAGCCCAGTGGGGACCCCAATCCCTTTTCTTTGGAAGTCCTTCTTTGTTTCCCTCCCCACTAACACTACTAAGGAGCAGATATTATCCTTTTTGATATGCCTGATACAAAAATTAGCTTTGATTCAATACCTGATATTGCTAAAACTTTCTATTGTACTCTTTAATGCCTGGCATTTACGGTATTGGAATTGTATCTATCTCTGTAAGGCTTTTTTGTTGGCAACATCCAATTTTTAATGAGTGGAAAGTTCAGGAACGTTAACCTAAGCATCAGACAGTCAGGAATATCAGCCTTTCAAGCCCTCTGCTGCTCTGATTTAATATGCATGACAGTCTCTTAGAAACTTCCTTCAGGTTATTTCATTAATTCAGTGGTGTAGTTTTATGCTGGACATTTACTGACTGGGAGGAGGATTGGACTGGATCTCAAATGATAGCCATGCTACTGCCATGGTGTGTCACGCCTAAAATGTATCATGTATGGGAGCTGATAATTCAGGTGTGCCAGGGTCCAGGCATCAGCAGGAAAGGTGGTGTGGAAAGCAGAGTCTCAGCCATTTCCACATCGTGCCTGGCTCTGTGCTGGCAGTGCTGCTGTGTCCTGCCTGCCTACAGCCTGCTTCAGGAGTTTCCCCTCTTGTGTTTTGCTCGCATATTGGGCTGGGACTAGAAGGGCGGGTGCTAATCTCTGAGTCCAGTGTAAGTCTGGAGTGGTGTTCCCTTTGAAGTCAGCACTGTTTCCTCTACATTTGCATCTGTGCAACTGAGATCCATATCTGGTACAAGGTGACGGGAGCTTTTTTGCCTTTTTTTGGTTTTTTTTGTTGCTGAAGTGCTGCTACTTAGAGAGCATGTTAGGTTTCACTGATACCTAAATCAACACAGATGTTTCTCTGAACAGAAATTTCCACTATGGGCTAAAGCTAACGTAGTTTTTTTAAGTCAAATATTTCTGAATCATTCTGAGATTTTCTGTTTACAAAGGATTTTTCTAAAATCATAAGAAATCCCCAGTTACCTCTCCAAGAGACTTTAATATAGTTGCTTTGAAATATGCTGCTAAGCTTCCTGAACCCTCCTCCTACCCAACTGCTTCCTAAATCTTAAAAGAAGGTTGAGAGCTCCTGATAGCCATTGAAATAGTTACTGGTATAATTTTAAAGTAAGGTCTTTTCTTTACATGTGTGCTTTGCCTCTCTGTCCCGATGAACTCTGAGTGCTCAGTCTGCCATGCTGCATGATGAGGTCTGATGGAGAGGCTGCTCTGCCCTGGCTGGCCTAGCTGCTTTCTGGCCCTGTGTTTAGTAAAGCTATTGCTAATAGCTGGTTAAATGGATAAGATCACTTGGCCAGTCTAATCCCAATAGCCTTATCTTGCTGAGAGCAGTTTGCAATTATAAGGAAACACATTCCAATGTAAATGCTTAAATGTGTTAGACATTAAACCACTTAGATGCTTTGCCTTAAGTGGGAGTCCTCATGAGGTTGGGGTAGACATAGCAACTGCATCCCTTGCCCCACTTCTTGAACATCCCCTGTGGGTAGGGCAGCCACTGAACCTGGAGAGGAAGCCAACAGCTTTGAAGATTTTGTGCCTTGATCAAGTGAGGTATATGGACCCTGCCAGGAAGGATGGCCAGCTTGCTTCTCTTCATGTTGGATGTTTTCTGTACCAAAGCAGCACTGCTATAGTTTCACCCCAAGGAAGAAGTTACAGTGGTGGGGAAGGATGGCCTGATGGATGTCCTGAGAGCAAACATGGAGCTGCAGAGCACCACTCACCATTTTAAACAGAGCTCTTGCTCCTGCAGGGACTGCTGCAGGCTCTGCATCCCCCTCCACCATCAGCATCACTTGATTCCCCAGGATGGTTCATAGCTTGGACAAAAAGGAAAGCTACTCCCTTTGGCTGCATAAGTCTAGACAGGAGCAGAAGCATTTTAGGCATGTTCTGTTTTGTTTTGGTTTGTTGGTGGTTTGGTTTTTTTTGGGGTTTTTTTTTGTTGTTTTTTTTGTTTTTTTTTACTGAGAAGTAAAAGATGAGGCTGCATTCTTTGGTATAAAATTAGTGTTAGATTGCCCTGGCTAAGCAGAGCAGGGCGTGAATTCCTGCCTGCAGTTAATTGTGAGAGCCTGGAAGCCACTTTTTAAGGCTTGTGGTTTCATGCTCCTGAGCCCCATGTGCTTTTCCATTTTTTAGATTGTGGTGTTTACGTGTTTGTTCTTTTCATAGAACTTTTTGTGTGTCCCAGAGTTGTGTTCCGTTTTGGGGTTTTTTACCCTTTTTTTTGGTTTTTGTTTAATGATTGCATGCCAAACTGTAATACAGAAGACTTTAAAGCACTTCACATCCAACCTTCCTGAAAAGTAGACACTTCTGACCTGGAACACCATAAACTAATAGGGCAGAAAAAAGGCATCATAGTCCAAAACCAAGGAACCTCAAACAAATGGCAATGCTCACCATCCCACTATGGACGGATGTTGTGCTCTTAAACGTTTGTTTAGGTGAGACTTCTAGAGTCTTTTGTCAAGCTTCAAAATAGACTAGAGCATAAACTGTTGGGAAGGTCATTACCAAAATATCTAGAGAGTCCAACGTTATCAGCTGCAAACTGATTTCTGATTCTCAAGATTCTGTTTCTCTACTGGTTTCTGTTTCTCAAGTTAAAGAGGAATCTCTGGGAGGTCCCTGGCAGTGGTTCAGGCTCTGCAGCCAGAGGACAATGGCACCTGTAGGCTTTAACCATCAGTTTGAACCACAAGCTGCAAGACTTGCCTCAGAGAGCAGCTCCCAAGTGCTGTTTCAGCAGATGTAATGAAGGGGAGCAGAAGCCGAGCTGGAGGGAAGGAGGACCAGCAGCATCAGTTGTAAGGCACAAAGTTTAGCTTCTGAAATTTCCTGGTTTCCTCCTTTCCTGCTTCTGTCCCTTCACCATGGGTCATGGGTGCATAAGTGGCCTTTGTGCTTATTATCCCTCTTAATCTTTCCCAGCGCAGATCTCCTTCCGTGCTAGAAGTGCCTTGCCTTCTTATTTGAAAAGCAAATAAGGATGAAATAATGGAGAGCCTTTTTTTAAATTATGAAAAGAGAGAAGCTGGGGCTTGTGTGTATGAAAGAAATCACAATGCAGCCTGCCTTGTGCTGTTTATACAACCTGGGCTTAGATCTAAACACTACCCAAGAAGTGTCAGTGACCATAAATGGGGAGGGCTAATGCACAGCTGGTTTTATGGGTAGGTTAAAGCAGAGATCACTGGAGCGAGACTCATAATCCTCGAAGAATTGAATGACTAGCAGCTGCTTAAGGCGTTATTCCCATTCATAATGCCTGTGCAAGTGCACTTGAAGCTGGTTACTCTTTTTGGAGACACGAGGCAGAAAATGCATAAACAACTGAGCCAGGGAGAAAACCACGGAGGTTGTTCCTACTCTGTTATCTAAGTTCAACTCTGATTGCTATAAAACCAAGCAAGTTTAATTCATGTTGGGCACCTGCCGCTCACATAAAGCCAGAGTTGGGGGCCAGCCCCACTTAGTATCTGTCTTCTCAGAGGCTGGGTTAAATTGGAAAAATGAACACCGAGTCTTCTGGAGACTGAATGCACATTTTTCTGAATACTTGACAGTCTTAACTATTTTAATCATCACCAGGTAGGAAGAGCTGTGCTCCAGCGGCATGGAGTCCCTGCAGGACCAGCTTCACGCTGCTGGGGCAGCAGAGCTTGGGGCACACCCCTCCTCATGGAAATCTGGGATGGGGAATAGCACTTAGGGGAAGCTCCTGCCTGGCTGGGGAGGACATTAGCACGGGCATTATGTAGAGATGTCCTGGCTTAGACAGAACATCTTTGCCTGCCTGTGCTATTGCAGCATTCCTGCTGTTCTCCCTGATGCTGCAGAAAGGTTGATGATCTCTTCTAAACTGTCTTCTTTTTAATTGTGGAGTTTTTAAGACTCATAAGTGTGAAAAGGAGAAAAGCATATTTATGTGAACTCTGGGTTAAAAATAAAGGGGAATGGGATATTTAAAGACTCATGAAAAGCATTGAAGAGTTTGAAGTTGCAATGGTTCTGTCAGTGGGGAAATGCAGGGGTTTGTGTGTGTATGTCGATAATTTTCATATGGATTTGTGCATGTCCTTCTTGTGCAGTGTTGGTAGTGTTCACATGGAAGAGAACATCCTATACATGACTTTAATCACTCTGTTTCTTTCCCTGTAATAATAAAATCTTTGCATTAGCTTTCCATATGTCTATGTTTCTAACAGAGAAACTGTGCTGAATGCGATTTAGCCAAGTTAAAAAATAAGTTTTGCTTAAGAATGAGCAACTGATGGAGGCCTCAACTCTTTTCTTGCTGGGGGTGATGTAAATCATGAGTAAGTTTATTTGAGTTGATTACATTATAGTGGCGCAAGGAAACTCTATAATGAGATGTGAGTCAGGCTCAGAAAGTCCCATGCAGAGATGCCAAATGGCAGCACGGGATCATAAGAAAATCCCACAGAGCAACTTGAAAGTTAATTATTAGGGACATTTTCTCTTCTGGAGCAAAGTCTGTTGTTTATTGAAGCAGGTTATGAACCTGCACAAATCCTGCTATGATTATTTGGCCAAGATCACACCACACAGTGAAAAAAATGTGTTTTCTTTCTCCCATTTGTTAGTCTGATGTGATACCCTATTTTATGCCTTGTGTTTCCCTTGTGTTTTCCATCTGGCTTTCACTATGTTTATCTTTGCAAGTAAGGATGAGGGTGGAAAAGGAAGGTTTTTCCCTGGAGTTATGAAGGGCTAGCAGAAGGAGTCCGTTCTGCTAGCAAGTAGAATAAGAGTTTAGCCCATAAGTGCCTTCACTGAACACCTTCAGAGTACGTAGCATATTTGAGCTGCTGCACATGGGAAAAGGCTCCCTTGGCTCACATCTTTGTGTCAGTTCCTACCAAGAGGACCAGAAGAGACTGATAACATCTTATCTGACTTCAGCAGTACCTTTAGACATCAGCCAGGGAGGATTTCCCGTTACAGAATGGAGGGATGTTTCAGTTGAACCCCATTGATGCTATTTCTAATCCTAAACTAATTAATAAGCAACATCATACCCCAGAGAGACATTCTGGTATGTTCTTTATGAATTCATACTTCCTCATGAGTAAGAAATCATTGTGGTTACAATTGATAGGAGGAAACTCTTGCAAGGACTGCAGGATGCTCATGTGGTGGAGGTTGTAGGTGTCCCTCAGCTTATATATGAGTAATGCTGGAAGAGTGGGAAGGACAAAGGAAAGATCATTAAGGGCCAGTGCTATCCCAAAAAGGAAACAGAAGAATTTGGAGGAGAATCAGACATGACTGCTATATGCAAGGGCCTGTTTCAGGGCTTCCTACATCAGACTGGATGAGGTTGGTGAGTGCAGGAAGGATCACTGTCACCAGAATAAATACATGTTGCTCTGAGGATGGAAGCTCTGATTGCAAGAACATTTCCATGGAAATCTTTTGGAACAGGGAAATAAAAAGTTTCTGTAGGGAAATAGTGAACAAGTCCAAGATGTTTCACCAGCCAAGATATCTGGAGAGCCAAGGAAGTGGGGACATACACCCTGGAGGGGAGGGAGTACCATGGTGCTGAGACTCAGACTTAAAGTACAGAATAAAACTGATGGGAAAGGTAATGCCTGGTAGACCAAACCCTGCAAAAGGGGTGAAACAGAGTTGCACATGGGATACTTCTGAGTTGCTGAGTTGCTCTCTCTGGTATGTACTGAAATGTTACTCTGCCCTGTTTCTTCTTTTTCAATGTCAAAGAATGCATGGTTTTTCCTCCCTACCGCTTCTCTGGGGAATGGGAAGTTTGGGAGTTTTCTTCTTGGTGTGATAACTAACATCCTTTGCGGTCCAGAAGGAATCTCCCTGGACCGTGTGAGCAGCTCTGCACATCCAGCCAGATGCAAGACTGCACACGAGCTTCTGACCCAAGGGAAAGCGGGGGGGGGGAGCCAAGTTCTTGGGAATGAGGAGTGGAAAGCTGAGTCACCAGACAAACCTACCCCTGAGCTTTGCTCCTTTTGGTAAAAAGTGGGGACAAGGCTGTTGCAAGCACAATAATTGTACTCCCTGTGTCTCTAGTGTTGAAATCAGGCTGGAGAAGAGCTGTGAATTTATCGTGTGTTAGGGAGGAATGGGTAAAATGGGCTGTTACAGGCAGGAGGTGAGAGCAGCCCTGCCCCAGCACATGAAGCTTCCCTGGGCAAGCCCTGCCTGAGCATCAGGAAGGATTTGGGGGGGACCCAGGGGCTTGGGCTGGGACAGGAGCTGGGCTGTGCATGGCTTGTCTCGTGCCAGGTTTATTGCTTGTGCTAGAAACTAGTATAGCCTTTCAGAAAAATGAGACTAGAGGGAAGAGGAACAGTTACAAAAAGTACCATTAATACCTAAAAAAAGTTTTCATAAAAGTTTACTCTGAAGAAAATAAAAAGAAATATCTGTATCATGTGAGTGGAGTCATCAAGGAAAGCATTCACAGTGCTTGGAACAACCATTGCCTGCATCGTGCTGGGTGCAGTGTCCTTGGAGCTGTCTCTGGGAGAGAAGAACATTTTTCAGAGGGGTAAGAAGTTTGCTCTCTGACACACTGAATATTTTTCAAGTAAAAAAAGTCACACAATTCCCATGAACTTGTAAACTAGCCGTTCATAGTTTTGGCATTACCTCTTTAAAAGCAATCTGAGCAATCTCTGGCTGTGGATACTGTAGTCATCACAGAGTGACTTCAGAAATGTGAGTCACATCGTGACACCGGCTTCCTGCTTGCTGAGTAATCAGTCTAATTTTTGGTATGTGCTGCTTTGCTAGCACACCCAGCCCATTCCTGCTTTGCCACGTGTTTTATCAGGTTTTTTTAAATTTCATTTTTTTCTTGTGTTTATTTATGGGTTGATTTGTTAAGCAGTTGACTTGAACCAAGCACACCAAAGCATGTTGCATCCCAGGGTGGATTTTATTAATTTTTCTTTTGGAATTATTACTAGTGTTAGTGAGAGCCCCGCAGGGGAGGGGGCTGAGAAGCCTCTGTTTTGTGCTTTGGTGCCAGGGTATCTGCTTGCTCAGGCTTTACTTGAGCTGGCAGCACTGAGAACCAAGGAGGGAGACAGGGGAAGTATGGGTCAGACTCTCTGAATCAGGCAGGTTTAGGGAGGTGCTGTTTGAATTGACTCCCCACCAGTTGAACACAATACACCATGGATCTGGGCTGAGGCTGATGTTCTAATGGTTTGATTAGTTTAGGAAGAATACTTCTGGTATGTCTTCGATTATGCTAAGCACTGTATGAAGTTGTATCAGGATGAGCTTAGATTGCCTTTCTGTATACAGTACAGTCTGTGCTGTCTATCCAGGATCCTACCAGTAAGCTGCTGGAATCCTCTTAAGTAAGTCGCTGTTAAATTAATAAAGCTGTTAATCACATGGGAGGTAAAAAAAGAGATAGAGAGGAGGAGAAAAATCTTACGTAGAAATGCCAAATCGTAGCTCAAAGGCTTCCACATGGGATGATCTTGCAATGCTGGGTAGAAGAGTTCTTGTGTTAGAGAGCTGTTTTTCATATGGTGATTTTTTTATACAGCCTTTTTCTTAGATATTCTCTGTGTCAGAGTTTGCTCCTAATCAAATGTAGCACTTAGATTGCACTGTGCTTCTTAAATGTTAATCCAACAGAACCCCATTATACTCAGTAAAACCCTGTTATTATTATCCTCTGCACGGAGGCAAGAATTGCAGGCAGGGAATTGCTAAAGGCTTTCTACAGAGTTGCTATCAGTTCCAGTTCAGGACTGACAGTCTCTGTTCAGATCATGGGACTTTGCTTTCATTCTAAATACAGTTTTAGGACAATGTAAAAGGTGTTAGAGGTGTATTTAAGTATGACAGAATTGACTTGGGTGCTATTGTAATCAGTAGGATTTAGGTGGCTTGCCATATATTCCAGTACTTTCAAAATTTTGCCTTGCATCCATTACTCATCAGAGTTGCATGAAAGAAAAGGCTCTGAAATGGAGTGTGATAAAAAAACAATAGGAAATAGTTGAAAATTTACTTTTTCTGTATGAGTAGCTGTATGCAGCTGTTAATCAGTGCAAACACTGACCTGGGTTTGATTGCTTTTTTACCAAACATGGCTGTAACACAGAGTGCAGCTGTGGTAGACATGGATGTATGTGTGTCTGATTGTTCACATGTTGATATAAACAGGGTCTTGTCAGACAGTTTGATGTCAGCATAGTTTTAGTCTTTGCTGCCTTTTTTCAGGGAGGAAGTGATTGCTATGGCTCAGCCTTTTAGCACAGGATGCCCTGCCTCAAGTGCATATTTTGACTGAGATCACAGAATCAGAATGGTTTGAGTTGGAAGGGACCTTTAAAGTTCATCTAGTTGCAGCTGCCCCACAAATGAGGAGAGACATCTTCAACTAGATCAGGTTGCTCAGAGCCCTTTCCAGTCTGACCCTGAACACTTCCATGAGCTTGTTCATGTCATGGTCTGAAAAGTTCTTGTATGTCAGATGTTCAGCATGACATGCTGGTAAATGAGAGCAATTAAATTTAAGGAAAAAACAAAAAGGCACAATAAAAAAAAAAAATGCACCTTTATGGAGCATTGGGAGCTGCAAGCAGAGCAGCAGAGCAGCAATGCTGACCTGTGTGCAGGGGCCAGATCCATACAGAGATGTGAGTGGTATGTGTCACCGGGAAACCTATAGGCAATCTTAAGCCATAATCTGCCAGTGTTTTTGCATTTCTCTTTGAAGTCAGGGGAGCTGTGTTCCACTGACATGACCTTTGTATCCTTCTTTGGATCTTATTGTACGGACTGGAGGCCAGCATGTCATTACAAAGGGGCAGAAAAGCAGAGCTGCCTGGGCTGTTTTTGTTGTTTTAAGACCTTTTCTGTTACAAACTTTGCCTGGACAGTCAGGGAGGGAAGGGAAGGCAGTGCTGGCACACCGCTGGCACCCGCCCGGCAGCTGTGCGCCAGCCTCAGCCTCTGCCAGTTCCTCCTGCTTAGTCTTGTGCCACTAAAGTGCTCCTAACTGCTGTAGCTGAACATCTACATCCACTCATTTGGGCTGATGGGCTTCAGCTTTTGTCCTGTGAATGGCTAGCAAAAGCACCCCGTACCAGTAGCTGATGTTTTTTGGCAGGAAGGGCAGGGTATCTGGCCTCATCTCCACTGAATCCCAGCTCTTGGCCTTCTTTCAGAGAGAGGCACTCAGAGCAGATCCAGTTGAGTGAGAAAATCTCTTTTTCAGATGATGAGCTGTGTCAGAGGGATAAGGCTTTCGAGGAATGGCACTCCCAAAGCCTAACTTTAGCACTTTGGCTCGAACTGCCGTGCTGCATATGAGATGCAGCAGGATTAGAAAGGTCAGTCAACAGAAGCACTTCCCTGGCAAACTCAGGGCTTGACAGTGACCCAGAGCTGCTGCCAGCTGTTGCCTACTGGATGGCTCCAGGCCATTCAGGGCTGTCTGTCTCAGTTGGCTACCAATGGGGCTGGCAAATCTGATTGCAGCCTCTCAGTGTTGCAGAGCCAGCCATGGCCAGACATCACATGTGCTCTTATAGACGAGAGCTCCATCAACATTAAGACCATGAAGCCAAACAGTGGAGGTGCTGGGTCTGACAAATGTGTCCTGCCATCCCTTGAGCACCTCTGACCAATGCAGTCCCCCTGCACAGGTGCTGGGATGAGCAGCCCTGCCCTATGCTCCTCTGAATCCTTCTCCTGACCTTGCATTTCCTAGCAGGAGGCGCTAGGAGCATCTCATCTCCATCTGACACTTGGCTTGCATTGTATCCAAGCCAAAAGCACTCCAAACAGCCCACCACCAGACCAAAAGACCTGCGTCATCTCCTGCAACTGAAGTCAGCCAAAAAGCCTTGGAGGGCCCTTAGGGTACTGTGAGTTTAGAGAAACACTTGTGCACCTTGGGAAGAGGAAGTGATGTTGACCTCAGACCCAGGCAGAAGCAATATCTTTAATCTCATGTTGTACTGGATTCTTAATCTCCCTTGCATTGCTGTATCTCATTTGCACATATTTTCCTGTGTACGTAGAGATAGAGGCTTTTTTCAAATATTAATCAGCCTGACTGATAGTAGAGATTTGTGCATCTGACAACATGACATCAATTCTGTGCAAGCCTGGTTGTTTGCAGGCCATTTCACAGGCAAGATTAAGATTTTTAGGTGTAAGTTTTCCAGCTTGTATTTACTTCAGGAAAAATAAGAAGGACATAATTTTTTGGCATATTACCCATATGTTGCCATCTCAAATATTGTTAGAAGTTTGTTGAGATCTTAAAATCCAATTTGTATCTGATAGCCCAATACGTGTTAAGATTACCATGGAGATAAGTGGAAGTGTGTCTTGCTTTCTCTCCTTCCCTCTGTCCCTCCCTCCCTTACCTGGTATGTTATCTAGAGAGAGAAACTTCTGACCATTTGAAATAGTGCAAGATTGATCATGGCACAGGACCAGTGATAAATAGCACCCTGTGCTGCTACTGGGGAGATGCAGGGTGTGGAGCTGCAGTTCTATTTCCACCAGCATATAGAAAATCCACCTTTGGTTACAGAGCAAAGAAGACACAATTAGGATTTGTTTCTTGTTTGAGGAGATCTACCCTTTTTTTCACTTTTTTTGGGGGGTTTTTTTTGAAATCCAAAGCAGGCACTGAAGCTGCTGGCTCCTGCCAGCAGGGCTGGGCCAGGCTCCAGCAGGGCCAGCACAGGGCAGGGTTGGGGCAGGACAGTGTGCTGGTGCTGCTGGTGTGGGACTGGTGACCAGGACAGTGGGACAAGAAGGTGTGCAGCTCTCATTTTCTTGTGAAGTATCCCCAGTTTAACCAACAGCTCTGCAGCAGCTTGTCATGTGCGGGGCACATTCTTCTTACAATGACCGTTTTGTTTCATTTTTTCCTCCCAGCCCTTTCTCTATGAAAGCTATTGCATTCTGGCTGCTGTCAATTTAGGAGTTTGTTAAACCATTCCAGACATGTTTGTAGAATATCTGTTCTGAGTGTAATCTACACTGTGCTCCCTGCACCCTTCCTCTCTGTCACAGAAAAATAAACTTAATAGAGTTAAATGCAAAAATACAATTTCCACTGAACTGTGAGAATTGACTGCATAAGCCTCCTATGTAAACAGAAAGCACCAATTTGTACAGCTCTGCAGTTAAATACCGGAGATTAATTTTTTACAAATGTCTGTATTTAAATTTATTATACATGGTAAGCCTTTTCCCTTTTTCCTCAGCCTTTCATTTGTAACAGGCATGGAGTCAGTTAGAATTACTTCTTTCCAAAAACAAAGGGGTCTAATTTCTGAACCTCATGCTAGGCATGGAAAAGTTTGCTTCCCTAAACAGGATTTAGCCACTCACCCTCCCCAGCTGCTGCAGGCAGCATGTCCCAGGCTGCACAGAGCTGCTGCCCTTGCAGTGCTGCCTGGGCCTTGCCAGCAGGGCTTGTCGGCAGCACCTCTTCCTCCCCACTCACTTTTGTAGCACTTCATCTCTTCACTTTTTTTGGGAATGATGGGTAGAAGAAGGAGAACGTCTCCTCCATCTCTCTTCACAGTATCTCCCTGCATCCATGCATGTTTTAAAAGCGCAATAAATAAGTGTTCTGGCCCAGATTCTGTTGCTGGGCTCTCTGTGTGGGGGAGTTTCAATTGTCTGAAGTGCTGGTGCATCTGTCAGGCGATCTGGGTCGGGTGTGTCATGCTGGGGACCGGGCCTTGGAGGGGAGCAGTGCCCCCGTCCATCTCATCAGGCTCTGCAGCAGCTGCGCTCCCGCCCCGCGTTCATGCAGCCTCTCCATTGCTGCTCTGCCTTTGCTTGTGTAGCACATTGCCTCCAGAATGAAATTACTCTTTCTCATGAGGAAGATAAGTCTCCTCAGCTCTGTAGGCAAATTAGTCTCAAGGTGTTTAAGGAGGACTTACAGGGCAGTAGCCTTGTGGGTGACATTGGAGACAAATATGAACACCAGTACCTCAGGTTTTTTCAGTTTTCTTTTGTGTGCCACTCATTTATTTAATTAACTTATTCCCTCAATTAAATCAATCGTAAGAAATAAAACATAAAAAAATCATGCAGCTTCATACTTCATTAATAATCTCAAGAATGTTTCTACCACTGTATCCTTTAACCTGTATTTATTTTTAAAAGGATATTGAAGAGGATGCATCTTCTGTTATTTTCTGTTATCATGTTTGCTGTTACCTTTCTGCTCTTCTTTATCTATTTGAATGATTCCCTTGAAACTACATGATTGGCACACATAGATATTTAATGTGCCTAACCATCTGCAGATCAAGTAATCTGTGGGAATTAATGCTGAAATTAATGTTGATGTAGTTCAGGAAAAAGAAGGAGGAATAGGAATAACCCTCTCAGAAAAGCTATGAAATGTGAAAAAGGCCCATGTTGCAGCATCTGAATAACAGAGCTGTACAAAAGAGAAATGACAGTGACATTGAACCCGTCACTAAGCACTTCACAGCTTTCCTTTGGCACTGCAAACCCTTTGAGCTCTGTTCTTCTAGTTGATGTGATGCAGGCTGAACCCCATGTTGTGTTTTAGAGCCTTCTAATTCTCTTCCCCAGCAGATATTCTCTGTATACATTGGTGCTGTGTGACCCTGCTGCCTGGCTTGCTGAAGACAAACACCCAACCAAACTCAAATCTGCTGCCCATGTCCTGTCTGTGTAGCACTAATCTTGAGAATGACCCCCTCTTAATTTTTCCTGTTGCTTGTATTGCTGTACCTCAGGACAACTGAGCCTGTCCTCTCGGGCAGCAGTGCTTTATCTGCGTGAATTAAAAACCTGAATAAAAGGTACTGTCTCAACAGCTCTCATTATTTATCTATCTTTATGTTTGTCTTATAGAACAAATGAAAGTGCATTGGGCAGTATGTGATGTGGAACAGCTGAGTAGCCTGGCTTGGCTTTCTCCAGCTGGTATCCAGAATGGCTTCAAAGCTCTGTGACCTCTTTATCATGTTCACAGATAAGCCTTGGAGTGGGGATGGAGGCAGTGGCTGCATCAGTGGGTACTGAGGCAGTCCCCAGCTAAGTTCTGTGGCTGAGTTGACTGCAGGTGTCTGCAATTTTTGTGCCTGGTGTAGTGGAAGATGACCCAGGGAGCTGCCAGTGCTGATGATGTCTGGGTGTATGCAGCTTTGGTGAGCTACCAGTTACTCCTTGGCCGCTCATCTCCCAGCACGAGTGTACAACTGAGCACAGCAACTTTGTGCACCATCGACTTTCAAGGCAGTAGGGTCACAAATAGGGGCATGCAATTTTTACTAGGTCATGAGAGGTGGTTATTGTCCTGTTGCTGAGTTATAACATCTTCATACAAGATGCTTGTGGCAGGGGAGATTCAATTTAGGGGTGACTGATTTACGAGATTGCACCAGTGATATATGCATCAATCTGTGCACAGGCTGCTCAAAATGGATGCATGGGGAGTACTTCTCTGGGCATAAATGTACTATATATTATAAATACATAATGCTTATGTAGACCAGTTTGTGCCTTCCCAGTAGTATGTGGAGGGAGCAGGGAATAGAGAGATACCTGCCTCCACTCAAGCATGGAGCGTAGCACTGGAGGTGCAAATATCTCAAGGATCAGAAGGGACTTCTTACGTGCATTCATTATACATAAATCTCATGTGTGTGCAAAGATACATATGTAAATGAGTACTGGAAGATTTGAGTTTTGTATTCCATGTATGTAAATGCCTGCTCATGCACTTGGAAGTATACTGTCGGCTGTAGGTTGCAAGTATAGCAAAACCATATGGCTTAAAAAATAACTTCAGCTCTGTGCTGTGAAATGGAAGAGAAATGCAGTGTAATGTGTGGAGCTGCAGTCACTACTTTTACCTCTGGGATTTTGACACATCCATTAACAAGGAGACCTTGGTGGTGCAGTTGTTTTCAATCACTGTCAGTCTCATGGAAAATTCAGAGGAAAAAAATGCACAAATGACTGGTGATGTTGTTTAAGCGATAGTGCTGAAGCTCATTCATTTAATTTGAGTTATATATGACTGTATAAATAAAATATAAGTGTATATGTGTACATTATATTCTCATATGTATGATTAAATGTTTGTATGGTACCTTGCATTCCAAAATGTTAGGTTGTGTAACAGCATAAAGGACCTTAAAATTAGGGAAAAAATTTAACTTATATGCAAATGTGTTTTATTTCTTCTTGCTCGTTATTAGAATTATACAATTGCCAAGAAACAGGTTATCCATCCAACAGCATGTAGAAAGGCATTGTTTAACTTAGAAAACCAAAGTGGGGTGTAGTGCAGTATCCAGCTTAACTGATGGCTTGAAGACTGGGTAAGCATTATACCCAAAGTGGGGCTGGAGGTGACTGGGGGTAAATAACTTGGTTTTAGATGGAAAAAGATTTTATTGGCTGCACGATTATCTGGGAACCTGAGTATACATAATGGTATATGCATAAGGAAAACTCAATAATAGATATGCAAAAATAATAAAAGTGACTGAAATAAGTAAGGTAGAGATGAGTCTCAGCAGCAAAATCCAGATGTGGATTTCATAGCAGATACTTTTTTAATGAAAAATTTTGGGAAATATTTTCCCTTTCTCCTTCCAGCTGGCTCTTGCTTGGGCCCCTCTCTAATATAAGCCACACAAGAGAAATGCCAGTCATAATCTAATATTGCGCTTGCTGAATATGAAATATTAAGAAACAATGGGGAAATGAGAAAAAGAGACTGTAGGAGAACTAGTCTCCAGACCTGGCCTCTTTTTCATGGGTTTATCTGTTCTGGGAAAGAGGATATACAATATTTTCAGTAATGTTTTCTGCAGTTATTCATTTGCAGCTTTGTTTTTGGCCTGGTTCTCAGGTCTCTGATATTTTTCTTTCTTCTTATTTGGGATGTGAGTCTGATATCCACCATCATCACCAATAACCTGAAAACAAATTACTTTCATAAAGTGGGTAAGTTAAACCTCTGACTGTCCATAGCCTCCACTGCCATTAATGGCCTTTTTGTTCATGCCCCCAGACGCCAGCCTTAAAAAATCCTTGTGCCTAGACATGACTCAGAGGATAGATGTTCAAGCATGAATGACAAATTGGTTTATCGTAAATATATGAAAAAGAAATGAGGTGCAACGATGTCCAAGTTAGGCTTCTGAAAAGCCAGCATGACCTTGTGCAATGTGTGTGCCGAGCTGCTAAATTTAACTGGGTACAGTCTTGTTAAGAAAGTGCTAATGCTCCTTTTCCAGGAGGAAAATGGGCATTTTTGGTTCCCTAGGCACCTGACCTCTTTCGGTGCAAATATTGAATAGCTTGCACTTCCCGACCTGCTTCTATTTACAACCCTTCCAGCTGAGCCCAAGGAAATACTGCTGGGAGCAGGGGAGGAGGAGACCAAAGCAGGGACCAAGTAGGAGAAGGACCCACATCTTCTCTTCACTGCTTTATACAGATCTCATACAAGTAGAGGAAAAGTTTCTGACACCCAGTGTTTTACCTGCAGAGCCCTAAAGACTGCTCTGTTACCTTGTTGGAAATGGGATCTGTGCTAGGGCCATACAGGAGATAGGAGAGAGCTCATGGCTTTGCTTTTCACAGCTCATTTTGGTGTGGCAGCTGCAGCAGTGCCCAGCAGGAGTGTGCCATCCCTGGCACACAGCTTTATTTCCATGGAGCCATGGAGGCTATCTTGGCTATTTATTTCCATGGAGCCATGGAGGCTATCTTGGGGATGATGACACCTGTAGCTTCAGGTGTTTTCCTGGCTGTTCACTTCAGGGTGGTCAAATGTCCTCCCCATCAGTTTGTAGCAGTACTGCCTGGTTACTCCCAAGTGCATCCTCTTGGCCATCTCAGTGGTAAAATGCACAGCCAGCTGGGCAGCTTGGAGCTGCAGGGCTGTCTGGTTCAAGGACTTTTCCTACTCCCCTGGTGTACAACGTGGCCTCACTTGGACTCTCTCTAGAAACTCAATTGCCCTACATATTTCTGGAGGCACGTCACCTTTGCTCTGTCAGCTGGGGCCATGCAAGCTGTTGACAGCAGTGGAAAGATGACTTCATGCATCTTGCAGTCTGTGCTCCCATCTCTGCTTTCCAGGCTGGGCAGCATTTAAGATTTTTCTTTCTGTTGGTTTTGGTTTGGGGTTTATTTTTTTGGGTTGTTTTTGGTCTTTGGGGTTTTTTTAACAGGAGGAGTTATCCTGGTTTACACTGCATTTATGATTCACTGTAATCATCAGGTCCTTTTCTGAAAGGCTGTAATCTAATTAGTTGCTCCCCACCCCACATGAAGTGTATTAATAATAACAGGAAAAGTTCATTTCAGAAAGTCCTTTGTAAACTATGCATGTGCCCCATATGCATGGCAAAGCAGAAACCTTGCAGAGTACAGAGTTATAAATCCCAAAGAGCTTTACAAAAAAAAGTGGGTACCCCTGTTTCCATTTTATGGATATGGAAACTAACTCATGGAGAAAGCACCTGACAGGTTTTTCACCGCCCCAAAGGGACCCGGGTGGGCAGAGCTGGAAAGGAGCCAATGATATGAAGCCCCTGCCCTGTCCTGTGCCTACCCTGCCAGCAGGAAATGAGTGCTGTGCTCTGCTTATCTCTTATCTGACCCACTTCTTCACATTATATCCCTCTTAATTCTTGTCTTTCAAGCACTGTGGTGTGGTGGGATGGGGATTCTCATCACTATGTGCACCAGAAAGATAAATGTTATGTCCCAGTATTTGTGCAAGCTGGCCCACCGACATTTTTGCTTTGAAGAGTCAGCTCTTTTGAAATATCCCTGTTGCAATATCTCACAGAGGGTACAAATCAGCAAAATAGGAAGATGGGTGGTTTGCAGCTAGTTTACTGGCTAGAGGTGTTTGGACCTTGAATCACTCACCATCACTCTGCTTTGCATACAAAATATCTTGTATCAAATTACCTCTGTGCATTTTTCTCCTCTTTTTCTATGCCTCCAAGGTCTGACAGTAACAATTACTCTGCTTTCATAAGCCTGCTGGACAACAGTGCAGATGCTTGGCCACATCTTCTATTTATTTGACTTGTTTAGGCTTGCAGTGATAATTGTTTTTTCTCTGAAGCATATGATATAACCCATGAGGCCACTCTGAGGTTGCCATGAGCCATGCAATGCAGCAATCACTGGCAAATGCTGATTACCTTTGTGCTCGGATGATTTGAGAGGATGTTGCATGAAGGTGTAAATAGATAATTTTCTTTAGCTTCTGTTAGCAATGCAACCAAAGGGATTCCCCCTCATTTAGCATTATTCCAATTCAATTTGCAGCAGCCTTGTCAGCCAAGAAATACACTGGTGAGCTGCTGGTCAAGAGTGGCTTTCTAAGTACCACTAGAAAAACAGCCAGCCCTCCCAGGGAAAATGAGTCCTCTTTCTTGTCCATGTTTGTTGCTAGTAGCAGGCTTTAGCATTTAGACTGCCTGGTAACAGTTTGAAGGAATTAAAAAAAAAGTATAAAATAATTTGTTTGCTTTCTTTTACACTTATTTACAGAAAATGAAAATTAATAGTTCTCTTTGAACTTAGGGGGATTCTTTTCACTTTGTCATTTCCTTCTCCTTTTTCTTCATGTTAAATCAAGACTCCTGGGTCCTGCAATGAAGAAAAGTAGCAGCCTTGTTGGTAAAACTTAGAATTTTGAGAATGAGGTGGAAGTCTCTCAAGGAGATTTCTGTTTTCATTCCAAGAGCAGTTAAAGTTGTTTCTAAATGGATTATCTTCTTTAGCAGGACAGCCCCACTGAGTATGAGGGAGTATTTTCCTTTTTTACGGGGATTTAAAGGACTTTTTAAATTGCCAATGTAGCAGCAAAGTACTTCTTTAAATATAGGGAAAGATTTGAAACTGAAGAGTTTATGTGGATGGTTATGGTGGCACTTTATTTTGACAGATTTGTGGGCTTTATTTTGACAGATTAGGCAAAATTCTTCTTTTAGTTTTATCTTCCTCGTTTTGTTGCTGGATTTCTGGTCTTTGCCCGGGAGGGGGCTGCTGGCTGAGTAGAATGGTGGCCATGGATGTCACAGACTCCTTTCCCAAAAGGTCTGGTTGGAGCTAGTCCCACACTGTGGGCTGGGTCTGTGCTCATCTCATTCCCTGTATCTCTGTGCTAGGTGTGTGTTACAGGGACAGAGCATCAGCAAAGAGATGACCCAAGCTGGGCAAGTGTGAGGCTTTTAACTCCAAGGGCACAGTAGGGTTATGCTGATCCTTCTGCCCAGTTTTGCTCTGTGTCAGGATCCAGCTGGAGAAAACTCAATGCTTTGACTAATTGCTGTTACTTGGTTCCAGTACTTCCCCATTGGGTATTTTAATTAAACAAGTCCTAGTTCCATCTTAGCATAAATGCAGACTTCACACCAACTCCCATAATTTTGGCTTAGTTTCTAGCCTCTGCCTAGAGCCAGCACACTGCCACATTGGAAATTTTAGGCTTGCGCAGGATGACTGCTGCTTTGAAAATAAGATAAATATCTTTTTACTGCTGCAAACAGATAAAAATGCAGAAGGACCAAGGTCCTGCATTTGTGCAGATTCAAGTCTGAGCGGGAGCTGGGTTGTGGAAGGAAAGCCAGAGTGGTTTTTCAGGGATGAAGGGAAGGGTGTGACTGGAGAATCCCTCTTGCCAAGAGCTGTGGCTGGACTTTTGAATCATAGCCAAACTGTGCCCTACAGTGGAGACATCTCCTCACCTTCCCTTCCCTTCCCTTGCTTGGCTTGGGGTCTGCCACCATGGCCAGCCTGGTGGTGGCAGAGCAAATCTGGTAGGAGAGAGTCTGTGGGTCACGATTAATCTAGAGGACAAATTAAAAAATGCCTTATTTGTAAAAACAAAGGCCCACACAAGGCTAATTCTTCATGTGTTTGTTATGAAACAATTCGCTTCTGGTATGTTCTGGTTTTCCTACTCAGCTTTCAGCTTTAAACCAAGTCTTCCTCATTTTAGTCACTCATGTATGGATGCCATTTCCTCCAAGCCGGTTGCTAGATGAGAGCAGGCATCCTCCAGCTGTGGCTGCCCCAGCAGCCTGTGGGTCAGGGATGGATGCAGGTGTGTCAGGTGGCCTGCCCGAGCTTAGGGTGGCCAGCAGGACTGCCATGACCTGCAAATGCACTTGGCATTCACCACCACCTTTGCTGAGGGAAGCACTCATAGTGCAGGAATTACCAGTCCCATTACCACTCCAGTGCCAGGGAAATGAAGCTTTTGCATTACAAGACTATGGTAAATCACAGAGAAGAATGACAGCATTGTTAGCATGGGCAAAGTTACTGTAATTTATGTATAAATAACTCCTCTGTGTCAAGATAATTCAGCTACCTTAAAATGCTTTCTCACATTCTGTAGAGATGTCTGTGATTTACACACCGTAGCTCACGGCATTTTCCTAATTATACATAGACATTTTCAGGGATTTTTTTGGGTGCTCATGCTTGCAGGTCAGCCCTTAGCAGTAACCCACTTTTCCAGGAGGTCCTGGAGAGCATGGGACAGGTTGGCTTCTTCCTCCTCTGCTTTCCTGGCTGGGCTGAGAAGTGGAGCAAGTGTGTCCTTTGCCAGTGTGGCTTTCCTCAGCAAGTTCACACAGTATCCCAGGGCCACCAGCCACAAAATGCCCCAGGAGCAGAGGCATCAGGCAAAGCACACGATGCCTCCTGCAGTGACAGGCAATGTCATTGGTTTCCATCAGTTCTCAAAGCTTTTCTTGGGATGGATTTTTGCTTGCAGTAAAGCTTGGCTTTGCAATTGGGGGATGTTTCACCGCCTCCCTTTGGTCATATTGTTTACTTGCTGAGGAGCAGTATGGCTGTCAGGTTTAATTCTGCACCTATGTGAACTTGTTTAGATTTGTCTGCCTCCTGGTGGCTAATGCCAAGTGTCTGAAGGCACTGTTTCCTGTTTAACTGCGTGGGAGAAGGGGTTTTTTAATAAAAGGTTTAAAAGGCCTTGGCATAACTGGGCCTACAAATCATCAGAGCATTTCAGCAGCCTTGATTGTGTTCCAGTGCAACTGTGTTTTCAACTCATTATTGGCACATTCAATAGCATCTGTATTTTTTGTGTTAGCAATGTAGTGCTGTGTGACCTTTTACTGACTGTAGTCTTTAGGCAGGTGAAACGCTCCATCTAGTCTTTGGGGTACAATTTGAGCTCCTCCTGTGGGATGCCCTGGACAGGAAACCCTCACCCCTGCTGCTCCAGGTGGGTGGACCTGCAGCGCTGGTGTTTCTTCCAGGTACTTTGCAGAGAAATAAGTCTCAGGCTTTTTGGATAGACCTGGCATGAAGTGGGCTGGATCACAGGCTCCTCTCTGCACTTCTAGTTCTCTTTCATTGCCATGTAGATTTTGTCCTGGCACCCTACATAAGGACCACTGGAATTAGACTTGAAAGGCCATAGCATGAGTGTGCATTACAGTAGCTCCTGGTGTGCTTGATGATTCTACCTTTGTTACAGAAATTTCCTTTCCCAAAGAAGAGCCAAGTAGGAAAAAAGCTTTTGAGTCCAGGGACTTCCAACTGCAGAACAGTTTAATGGAAGTGCTGCATTCCTCCAGAAATTCATCACATGTTGCAAACAGCAGTCAAGTTGCATCATAGCCCAGTGAGGTGCAGGCAGGCTCCTCTGCCCATTAGAATGACAGGGAAAAGAGAGGTTCAGGTGCTGTATGTGCACACTGAAGGTGGAGAGAGAGAGGAGTCCAGACTTACTGTACACACACACACAAATAAAAATAACTCTAAAAGAGCTGAGGCAGCAGCCTCAGCTTGTCTGATGCCTTTGTTTGGTGGACAAAAGGCATGTTTTTCATTTCCATTAAGCTTCATATGATTGAACTAAAAAGAACTGAAATTCCCCCTTCATCACTGCTGAGACATGCTTCCATCTGTGGCTGCTGTCCTTATGTAGGAGTATTGAGGACCACTTGCAGCGTGTCCTTCATTGCACCATCTGAGTGTGAGCTTGAGGGTTTGCTCTGCCATACCTGACAGAGGATTTGATAATAATTGTACCATGCAAGCAATATTTGAGCAGTTTTTTTAGTTTGCCTCTGTCCAACTCAGAGCACAGCAGGAGCAAGTGGGAAAAAAAAAAACTGATGATGAGCTGCAGGCAGGCTGGGCTGGAGAAGAAGCACCCTACCAGTCTCCTTGGGAAAAAACAAATGAGGTCGTAGACATTGAACAGTTTTGGAAACTTCAGCCTTGGGTTTTTTATGTGGGGGGAAACTCAGGCCTTGAAGCTCCAGTGGTAGAGCAGGACCTTTTGGTGGGCACACCTTGAGTACCATCTTCAGATGAGGAGCTGTCAGAGAGAGGGACTTCAGGTTATGGGTCTTAAGTATTTTGTGGTGTCTTTTCATGGCAGAGTAGTAGTATTACCTTCTGCTAGGTAATACTAGAAAACCAGTCTTTCTGCAATCTTCTTCTTTAGGGGACTTTTGCCTTAAATACAGAACCTGATAAAAATAATGATTCATCTGCTATTCTCATGCCAGAAAGCAGTTGTTCACTGAACAGTTTAATGTCTGAACCTTTAAAATAGAAGGAGTGACTTAGACACTTTATAGGTTTTTTCTAACTTTAGCCTGAGCGACGGCGAGCAGGGGATTCAACTTGAAGAGAAAAACACATGTGCACCAAGGGAATTGGGGCTTTGGGGTTTCTTTTCAAGCTCTGCTTGGCTTTTGTGGGCTCCAGCCCCATGCTGTCCTGGCCATGCTTCCTGCTGCAGGACTGCGGGGCTCAGGGAGAGTGAAGGTTGTGGTGTCCTTCAGAAAATCCAGCTTTCCAAAGGTTTGAAATAAAGATTTTGCAACTGAGCTGCAGAGTTTTTTAAGGGAAATTCCTTTGGGATGGAAACAAATAGCTCATCATAGCATTTCACAGGATTTAGGAAAAGGCAGTGCTTCAGCAAGGGACGGTGTGGGTATTTGGAGCTTTTTTAGTAATGGCATGGGGGATTTTTTCTTTTCTTTTGTCTCATGGTGAGTAGAGTGTATACAACTGACTTCTGAATGGAATAGATTCCTTTTAGAAACTGGAACTGATGTTAAACTGTGATTTAACCCACTGATGAATTAATGAAACACTGAAGCACTACAAATTTTAAATAACTCTCCCAGTCCCGCAGGAAATTCAGAGCAGACCCAGGACCAGAGTCCATACCTGTTGCTGTGGGAGCAGACTTCCCCAGAGACTGATTAGGGTGTGAAATCCCTGGCAGTTCCTCCTCACCATCTATCTGGGAGAAGCTGCAACTGAAGTGAGCCTTCCTGCAGGGAGTCTAAATATTTTGGTTAATCACTTTTTTTCCCACAGTCCATCTTCCCCCACCATTTCAATTTTTTTTAATTCCTTGAATTTCCAATGAACTAAAATTACACAGGGTGCACATGCCTAGATGCTTCCATAGGTCTCAGCGTACCTTCTCTGGAAATAATGGAGCAAATTCCACAATGTGATGCCAAGAGGATCATTTGCAAGGGAATGAATTTGCAGTCAGCTGTAGCATTGCCATGGTAAACAGGCGTGCTTGTAGGGGTTTAAAATCCTCAAAGGGTCTTGCAGAGCTCTGGAGATACAGAGTAAAAATGAGTTTAAAATTGCAAGCTCACTGCTACATTGGGGGAAGGCTGCTGCAGCAAGATATTGTTTAAGGGCTCTGTTTTCAGCATGCTTCTGCAAATGTGCTCATGGAAACAGGGATTTGTGCCTAAATGGGAATCCAGACATACAAAACACTTCATTTATTCATGTAAATGTCTGTATAAAAATGCAAATGTAGTACCTATGGCTATTGCCTCCACATTGGGCTACAGTATAGCATATAAAAGGCATACTGATGAGTTTTCAGTGAATTTTCTGGAAATACTTGAACAGTTATGGGCTCTGATGTATAAAGTTACCTTTTAAAGTAATTTAAAGAATTAGATATTTGGTTTTGCATCCCCCTAATGGCTCAGCTTCCCCTCAACTTTGAAAATACTTCTGATTTAAAAGAAATCTGAATCTAGAAATCAGCTTTATTTCTAATTTTGCTGATGGTTAACTTCACTCTGGGGTCTATTTCTTAGATAGTTCCAACCTCAGCTTATGCATTTATTTACTTAATTTAGGGACTTGTAATTTTTTTGAAAGCATGCTTTGATCTTCAGGCAGATGCAATGCAGCTGAATCCAAAACACAGTAATTGAAAAGGATGGCTGAGGACTGAAACTGCCTGTACCTGGCAAAAACAGCAGCAGATAGTAATACTGGGCTTGCTGAAGAGTCCACTTAAAATTCGTGATTAATTTCAGTTTTTAAACTGTCCTTAATTTGATATGATGTCTTGCCATGTTGTAAGTATCAATTGGTAGTTAAGAATTGCAAATAAGAATGTTTTGGCTGACACTTAAATAAAATACCAGCTGTTTTGGAGAGATGTGGATAATTTGGTGAGTTGTGCCTAACCTGTGCCAGCACTAATGCTCTGCTGCCAGTCATTATCTGTTTTTATGAGGGAAAGTTAAAATACCGTGCTGCCTGTGCTGCCATTCTCCCAGCACTGCTTTTGACAAGAACAAGGAGCTTTATCTGTGGGTAAGGCCAGACACTGTCTGAGCTGTCTTCCCAGGAGAGCAAGAAACGAAAAATGAAAAGAAATGAAAAAAGAGGAAACTCTGGCATGTGAACGTGCACATGGGGAAAGCAGCATTCCTTATGTGCAGTGTATCATAGGGAAAGGATACACAGCAGTGTACATGCAGGCACTGTGTGTTCTTTTATCAGTCACGTCTGGACACCTTCAGCTGACTTCCCAGGATGTGGGGATGATCTAGAGGGCTTTAAGTTTTCCATGCTGGGAGTCTGTTCTGCAATAAACAAAAAAATAATCAAGTTGGGTCACTCGTGGTGTTACGTATTTCAAAGTGCACCTGCCCCACAAGGTTCATTTCCACAGTGTTGGCTCTTTCTAATGTTCAAATTGAGACCCTGAGCTCTGGTGGATCAAACAAAATACGGTTATATTTAAATGTATGAATCTGCAATACCCACTCTCACTCTCTTTTCTCTTTGCTTGTTTTCCTGGTGCTTTTCCTGGCTTGCCTTCCCTGGTACTTTCTCCCTCCCCACTATTAAAAATAAAACCAGCATAGCTGAAACGGATGGGGTTTGTTGCTGCAGGCTCAGATTTCAGGAGTCTTGTCAGACAATAAAGCGAGCAGAGCACTGAGATCGCCTTTATGCAGCCTGAGGAGCTACTGTTGATCAAATTTGCCATGTCCTGGTTGAAGAAGCTTTCCTGCAGCAGGAGTGATCAAGTATCGCCACGGCAGCCTTGTCACAGGGTGCCTGTTGCCTCCCCTGGCTCTCTGCTTAGCCAAGCCAAACTGCCTGGAGATGCCTAATGAGGGACAAGCCAGGATGCTTTGTGCTCTAATTAATAAAAAATTAACCTCTGGTCTCTGGCTGTTTCCAGCGCTCCCAGCAGCTCTTGTTTTCAGGCAGGCAGCTATTATTTTCTGTCACATTCTTCTAGACGGGCACAAATAGAGACAAGGGAATCACCCTTTGCCAAGAGCTTTTCCAGAATTTTTTAGACAGCATCATGCTCCATGTAGGTACGTTTTTAAGTAATTCTGGGATTGAGTGTTCATGTAATGAGCTGTATTTAACTTTTGAGCTGCCTGGATCCCACTGCAGCCCTTCAGCAGCAGTATTTAGGAGTTTCTGCCCTGTTTTACTAAACACCATCAACTGCTTCCAGTCTTCAAGTAGTCAAAGATGACCTTAATCTATAATATTGGTTTTGGGATGGATTTTCTTCTCCCTACTTTTGATCTTTTGCAGTCATCATATTGAGCTTGCAAGGAGGAAATTGTCCAAAATATGTATTTTTTTGTTTTTCTCAGATCAGGAGGAAAGAAAGATAAATATGTTATGACTTGCTGGCTTGGAGAGAAGAGACTTTCTAGCCCTGTGTGTTCTCACCAGAGAAAGTGAATTCCTTGTTGACCAGGAGCAGAGAGAGTTTTGGGTTCCACCAGCTGTTTCCTGCCCAGCCACTGACTTTCCATGACCTTGGAGGAGTTACTAAACCTGCCAGCTTTATTTTCTCTAACTATAAATCAGCCATTATTTCTATAAGAGAAAAGGAATTTTTGTTTTGAATTACTGGCAAAGGTTTAGGGCCTGACTTTTCTTAGCTCCATGCAATGTTGGAGACTGTAGAGTAGTTAAATTTGTTGGTCTCAATCTTTGTATGTCTTCTGCTCCATAGTTATGAGTACTATAGTTGTGAGGGTTGGTGGAGTGTTAATTTTTCCTGCAATGACTAACAGTATTTTCAGGCATGTGCAAGATGCAAAAAGCTTTAATTTTTGTATGTTATGCAGAGGCAAGATGATATTAATGCAGGATAGACTTATACTCTTGAGGGGGTCATGTGTGCAAGCGGTTTTTGAGAGGTGAGCGGGTCTGTGGTAGTCAGTGGTTGGCACCAAACATTATCTTGGTATGATTTTAATCACTTTCACAGTGCATAATTGCAAGCCTGCAGGAAGGATACAGCAGTGACCCTCAGGTGCTGTGCTTTTACTAATTTGTTTAAAATGTGCTCAACAGGTGAGCAACTTTTGTGATAATACCACTTCCTGAACTTCCTTTAGTTTTGGCCACTGATAAAGGTTTTATTTGATAAAAAGTAGAATAAGCCTGAGGTGATCAGCCTTGATTTTTATGGCATGCTGGCTTTGCAAAGCAAGAAAAGGAAGGGTAGAAGAGAGTTCAAATTTATCATCTTGAGAAGTCAGATTACCATGTAAAGAAGCAGATGTTATCATCCTTTGCACAGAATGCCCCTTCCAGATTTCTGCGAGACAATGCATTGAATACCTGATAGTGGCACAACAATGTAGTGAGTCTTAAATACCTTCTACCTGTGTTAGTGGCTGAGGTGTAGAAGTGCTCTGGAAAGCACTGTTGGAGGTTCAGAGGCAGCCTGTCTGAAAGGGGGTACTGAAGTGATACGGGCCCAGGGCTAGAAAAGCTGTCCCAGTGGTTGAATTCCAACTCATTGTGCTTCCAACCCTGGGCCACCATCACCGGGCACAGTAGGTTTCATCTTCTCCTTAGGAATATTCTCTCCTGCTTTATTTCTCCCTTATGTTGAAGTGTTACTGTCCACCAACTCATACTGGAGGTTGGAGTTGATTCCTTACTGAAGATTAAGGGAGACAATCATGCAGACTGGAAAGAGCAGGGTGCTGTTTGCAAATGGGAAAGTCTGTGGGCATTATCAGCTTTTATCGTGAGTCAGGAGGGTGTTCTTCTTGCTATTTAGTTTCTTTGGTTCTTTTCTGCCTTGAGAGAAAAGGAAAAAATACCATCTTTGTAGAATATTCATCAAGGTAAATAAAATTTGGCCAAGGAAGAACATTTGGGGAATAATTCTTTAGAGCTAAGGGGAGCTGTCTGATGAGAATGCTTTGCTGTATTCTTCAGATACACCAGCTTGGTCTTTTTGTTTGTTACTGTTGGCTTTAGCACTGAAATGATGTATTTCTTAAAATAACACAGGAGACTATCTTTATTGCTTTAAGAAATCTGAGGAAAAAGAATAAAGCCATCTCAGTGAACTAAATTGTTGGTGATCTAGCACACCAATTTTTTACACTTTTTGAAAAAATTTCTAGGAAAAAAGTGTGACAGTTGAAAATGAAGCAGCACCTTGTTTGCTAGGCCTCTGCAAATGTAATAGTAATCTCCAAAACATTACCTATTTCTAGTCTAAATGTTTAATGAGTAACTGCCTACAAGTGGCAGAAATTAATCAAAATGAGAATGCTTTTAAGCCATGTCTTTTAGCTTCTTTTCAATAATAGATAATTATTGACATTTCTAGGAAGCATGTGGAGTCTCGGAACAGCAGCAGTACAAAAAACTCCTTCAGTCTTTCTTTCAACTTGAGCTTGGGGTTCCTCCTCTTGAAAGAAGGAAAATCTTGAGTCTGTTGATGGCAACAGCAATGCTTCCTGCAATTGAAAATTAGCTGTTTCCACCATTTAGTCATTTCTGGTTTGAAGCACATTCAGTGTTTGAGGTCTCTGCTGAGAATTGCCAGCGGGGGAGACAATAACTGAGGTTATAATTTTTGTGGTACAGGAATATTAGCTCTCTAGCAACTGGACTAAACATACCAGACTCATTTCTCATAGGACACCAGAAAAGGTTCAGTGCAGAATGTAACTCAGACAAATTGTTGATATTTCAGAGCACAGACTTGGAAGGATTAATTTTTCCAATAACTCTCTTCATGTGGTTAGAAATTTTGAGTGGCAACAACCCATTTGGCAAATGACATTGCTAATGTCATCTGCAAAATCTAACTTCACTCCTGAACTTGAGAGTGTATTTTTTTCGTTGATGAATGCTGCTGTAGGTATAAATTTCCCCTGTATCCAAAATGAGAATGTAACCTTCATCTCAGATTTGTGTGCTGAAGGAGAAAGGAAGAGAGTTGTTAATGCCTTAAGTCCTTGGGGCTGTTGGTTTATCAGGCTTGGCAGGATTTGGTTCTAGTTCAAAGTGCAAATTCTCGAAACAGCAGAGATGGCTGCTGAGCCTTACTGAAATTGTTTTATTTTTTGGTCTTTTGTTTTAAGAGAAAGCTGTGGTTCATGTAACTTGGGAGCCCTTTTTTCTTCAGTCTCAAGAACTTCTTGCATGTGTGTCCCCAGTGTATAACATGCACACATTTCTAATCTAAAAGTGCAAAGTCACATATATGAAATGTATTTTTGCTGTGTTGAGACTTACATAAAACCAGTAAAGATGCTTGGTTATTGCTAATATACAAGCATATATATCTGTGCATGTAAAGGTCTTGAATCTGAGGTGTATCTAAGTGTGTAGTTCAGGCTGTGAACCTCTCATTTAAGTTCTATTCCAAATAAATTTTGATATTGTTTTTAATCTCAAAGACATCAACACGTTTCTTTAAAAACTGTAAATCAGTCCCTTTGTGGATTTTCCAGCTCTGTCAGGTTCAGGAGTAGTAAAGCCTATTTCAGAAAGTGCTTTTTGCAGTATTTCTAAATGTGAGTGCGGCTTCTGCAGTTGTTCTTCATAAAAAACACTTTTCAACAATTTCTGAAAATGTAAATTTAATCTTGATAAGTGCTTTCCCTCAATGCAACCTTTCCTCTGCAGTGAGAGAGTGTATATTACATCAGCATAAATGCATTCAAATAGCTCCATATAAAGGCAAGTGACCTCTCATTCAAAAGATGTTCTAGGATCATTTTGAAGACCCTGTTATCCAGCGGAAAGTTTATTGTAGATTAGAGAAAATGTAATACAGTTTTAGGTTTTCTGTGGTTTTCCCCCTTGTAACAAAGCGAATCAGGACTTTGCCTACAAATCATTTCCTACACTGTCTTCTGAGCTGATCACTGTCATTATTTTAGGTATAGAAATTGCTATTCATTAATTTTTTCTGCCTTGTAATACAGAGTTAGTAGGTAATGCAGAGCTTTCTATTGTAAATAAATAGCATAGGTGAAATGGAAAGACTGGAGTCTTCTATTTTTTATATATTGTTTCTTTTCCATTTACAAATGAAATTTTAAGTTTTTCAACAGCATTTTTGAAAACTTTCACATCCTACCTTGTCAGAAGAGTCATGGGGAGTAATACAGCAAGATTGTTTAAAAACAAATAGTAGTTTTTTAGGGATCTTGTTGTGTACAAATAGTATAAGTATGAATGAATTACCTGGCTTGTAAATCCTGAGACATTAGTGGGGTATTGGGGCTTGAAAACAATTCCAGATTTGTATTTTCTCCAGGTATTCAGCATCCCATCAACATTCTGGTTTCCACAGATACAGTTGAAAGGGAAGATTTCTCAGAGCCCTGTGCTGCTTTAATGAGGATATCGTGTGTCAATCACAGAGGAGCCGCTGCCCTCTGCAGCCAAAGCGCTGCTGGCTCTGAAGGCTCCTGCACGGCCTTGCTTCCCTGTCAGCGCCATGCGCACCCCAGGAGCGGGATCCAGGCACCACAGGCAGACAGAATGGATCTCAGGCATCTGCCCAGGCCTGCTGTATGTAGTTCAGGATGCAGTGGATGTCTTCTCACCCTTTTGGAGCAAGTGGCAGCTGGAGGCTGGGGGGAAGACCCTGGGAAGCCTGAAAAGGTAGCAGATGTCTGCATTTGGGCATAGCTTGAGCTACTCAGGAGAGCAGGAAAGGGATTAGTACCAGTTAAAGCTTATTAGAATTTTTTTGGGGCAAATTTCAATGAGTACTTGATGACATCTTTGTGGTGTGTGGATGTTGTGTGTGGGTTATGGCACTAGGAAACCTTATGCTGGATTTAATCATCAAGATGCATCTTCCATCTTGATTTTCCCATCATTGCAGTATAACCCCAGGCAGCAGCCAAGCCCCAGGTAGCCACTTGCTCACTCCCCTGCTGGTGGGATTGGGGACTGAATTGGAAGGGTAAAAGCTAGAGAATTTGTGGGTTGAGATAAAGACAGTTTAATAGGGAAAGAAAAAATCAAACAAAGGAAAACAAGGAGTTAATTCCCTGCTTCTCATGGGTTGGCAGGTGTTCAGCCATTTCCAGGAGAGCAGGGCCCCATCATGCATAATGGTGACTTGGCAAGACAAATGCCATCACTCCAAATGTCTCCCTTCTTCCCCCAACTTTATATCCTAGCATGATGTCATGTGGTCTGGAATATGCCTTTAATTAGTTTGGATCACCTGTCCTGGCTGTGTCTCTTCCCAGTCTCCCAGGCATCCCCAACTTTCCTGCCAGGATGGCAGTACAAAAAGCAGAAAAGGCCTTTGTTCTGTGTAAGCCCTAGACAGCAATAACAGAAGCATCTCTATATTATCAATTTTTGTGTTCAGCACGAATCCATAACACAGCCTCATACCAGCCACTGTGAAGAAAATTACCCCTACCCCAGCATACCCGTATGTTACTTGAAGGGACTTTCTCCTGTGGCTTGTGCTAGTCCAGAGCAGTGTTCTTGGACTGCTTTAGGGCCCCTAAATCTCTTACTAGCATGTTATTAGTCCAGTTATTTACATTCCTGTCCAGGCCTTGAAAAATATTTTGCCCCTCTGTATTCAAGTTTTCTTAATAACTGCTTAGCCTTTTCAGGCAGTGCCTGTGCCTTAGTGGATGGCACCCTTGGCTTCTAATCTTGTGACTCTCAAATAAACTCAATTTCAAAGTTTGTGGAAATCAAGCTTTTTAATCTGATGATTGAATGGGAATGTAAAGCTAAGAACTTGGCAGCAGAGAGAAAAATGAGAGGATTCATCTTTAGCTTAACACTTCGGAGATTTCAGCATTTGGCCACTACCTTGAATTCTGCTATGATTCATGCATGTGGATATGCAGAGGAGTTCCTGGGTAAAGCATGTGTGGGCATATAGATGTGCTCTGGTGAATGGTGTGGTTGATGGTGGTTTGGTTGAATTGCAGGTTTCTATAGACAAGAACAAGCGGGTGAACTATAGCAAACGCGAGCGTGATTAGCATTTCCAGCATGAAACCCTTTGGTCAGCAGGAAAGAGGAAAAGCAAAGCAGTTTGACACATGAGAACAAGAACATTTCCTATTGCCTAGACTGGTCCTTGAGACTTTGAAATGCCCCTCTTTGTCGAGGAAGCATGCAAATGTTCTCATTATTTTCTATAATTTGCATTATTAAACAAAAGTTATTACCCAGGCTGAAGCTTTCTCAGAGCACTGAGTCAAAGATACTGTTTTGCTTGCTGACACTGCATGCTCAAATGAACCTAATAGTGTTCTGTGCAGAAGTATTTTATCTTTAAGGACCCTTAATTGCTTTAGCATGCCATGCTGTAAACAGACTGAATCAGGATAAACAGCAGTCCTTTCCAACTCTGTTGTTAGGTAGGGTTAAAGGCTCTGGCTCAAATTAAGAGTTAATCCTTATTCTTAAATAAGGGGAACTAAGTCCTTAAAAGAAAAAGTAAAAGAACACCTTTAGTAGTTTCTAATCCCGATTTTTAGCCCTGGGTGCTTCCAGACCAATCTCATCTCTGATTCTGGAATCCTATTTCTGGCTGGTTTTTTCTGTCATCTGTGTTTGTCTCTCTCCCTGTTGATCATGGACCAACATTGCTTCTTTGAGGCTTGCCAGATTTTTTTCCTTTTTCTGAAGGCCCACCCCTTTGCAGACACTGTGTCTTTTTTTGACAGTCTGGAGGTGCCCTGATGGAGCAAGGCTCTCCTCTCCTCCTGAAGTGCTGCAAAACATGCTTTTCCTGAAGGATCTGGAGCAAGATGGATGCTCTCCGTGGAGAAATAATGCCCTCGGTCATGGCAGGAGCCCTGTGGCTGCTGAGGGCAAGGAGTGGGCGGTAATGGGGATCTGTGAGACTGATTCCCAAAACTGGCACCAGTGCCTCAGATTTTAAAACCAAATCCTGTGAAATGAGTGGAGAGTTCTCCATTGTGTTTTCCTTTCCCGGGCTGATGGTGGTCAGAGTGACGTGGGCTCAGGGTGAGGCGCAGCGCTGGCCGTGGGGAGCCCTCCTGCAGAGAGCGCGGCACTGCGCCCCGCTGCTCCTTTTTATTCCCCATAAGGAGGAGACAAAATGAGTTGTTGATGTCTGAGAAAGGCAAAGGGCAGGGGAAAAAGCAATTAAGTGCTTGTCTGGCACGCAGGCTGGAGCAGCAGGGAGGGAAGCCGTGGGAGATGGAGGGCTGGCACCAATTCCTGCCTTCCGTCCTGCACCAAGCTGTGTTGAAGAGCATGTTTGGCTGCAAAAGTACAGATACTTCTCTATCCTGGAGGTCAGTGTGCTTATTCATTTCTCATTACTGGCTTTCCATTGACACCAGGAAGCAGTTTAACTCTTTTAAAGACTTTGTTGGTGTGAGGGGTTGCTCTGGTGCCCATGTGGCCATATCACATCTCCTTATCTTACCCCATGCTTTTGTCTCTAAGGATTTTGAGTGCTGGTGAGGATGTTTCCCATGGTCCAGCTCTCCTGTATGGATACACACATATAGTGGGAGGTCTCTGTCTGAGCTTTGATTCCAGCTGTAGGATGACTACAGGATGGGCTGGAGTGCTGTGATAACAAAAAGGCAATTTCTTTAATCCAGATTGGCCTCTGCTCTGCTTGAAAAAGAACTTGTCTGCTCTTAGCCCCTCAAATAGTCTTCTGTAAACAGCACTGAAGAGTGGATGCTCCTAATCTGTCCCAGGCATCAATACAGCATGTCCTAGCTTACCAGAACCATTTTCACGTGGCAGATCTGCTTGATTAAATGGGTGAGAGGTTGGCTCCCCAGTAGTAACCCTTGTGCAGAATGGGATAGCTGCTGGTGCTGTGGTCACAGAATCAGGTGAAAGTGGCCTCTATGGAGTAAAAGGGCATTTCCCCAGGTTGAGACAAAGCCTGGCTGCACAAATCGAGGTCCCTCACGTAGCCCTTTGGCCAGAGGAAGCTGCAGCTTCTTTCTGCAGCTTCACAGGCTTGCTTGGCAAAGGGCAGCAGGGGATGCTGGTGGCTCTCTGGAACAAGGACATTGCCTGGACACCCTGGAAGACCAGGATGCCATAACATTTTATACAGGGTAATCCTGGAGTCCAGATGAGTATTTAAATAAGTTGAACTGGGGGAGATGATTGTGATTAGGCTGCTTCATCTTCTTAACTTGGAATATTTTTCTCCTTAAGAGTGTTCAAACAATGGAGTTGAGCCTTCAGATTCATAGCTGCCACTTTATTATCCTATTAGTCAATTATGGCTGCTGAGGAGCAGGACTAAGTGACAGTATGGCAGATTACAGCAATTTATTTGCAGTTCTCTTAGTCTGGTACCACATATCATCAGGCTGTTTAAATTTAATGATAGGTTTTTTCATGTGTTTTAGTGCAGTTAAAGTTGTAATCAAAATGTGTAGGAAAACCCCCACTGACCTGCATAAATACTCCCATCTTCAGCACTGCTTTCATGCCCTGTTGTAATCTTTGTTAGCAGAGCTGACTCACTAATTAGGAGAAGCAACCTGCCTTAGAAATAATGGATTTTTTTTTCCTCTTTTTTACAACTTTAGAAAGCTTTGAGGAATAGAAGTTTGTGGTGACCTTTGTTTGGCTCTGTTTTGAGATGTTCTCTCACCACCCATCCAATTGAAATTAAAATGTAAAAACGGGCACATGTTAGCTTGTTTTCCATAAGCCCAGCACAGTATATTCCATGTGGGGTAAAACAGTCACCCACTGGACTTCAAGCATCAGGCACTGGTGATGTTGTTCTTGAAGAGGTGTCTGCAGTCAAACAGTGCAGTCTCCAGCATGGTCCCAGCTCCCATCGCATTTGGTCTTCAGAGATCACTGAATGGAGAGAATGGAGAAACGACCAAAATTTTGTCCCTTCATGTTTCATGGGTTTGTAGCTGGGAAATGAGAGCCATGAGGTCTGAAAGCAGGCTTGAGTGTCCTCCAGAGCAGTATCCATGACCTTTCAGTGGAGATTGTGTCGAGCTTACAAGCTGACTGCTGGTGGCCGTCGCTCCCTTGAGAGACTCAACCTGAGGACTGGGATGTGTTGCTGCTGCTGGCCTGAGGTACAGCCATGCAGTGGAGAATCCAAAAGCTTCCTGGCCAGAATACATAAACACCTGGCTTCCAAAAAATTGAAGAGATTTTTTTCAAGGGTTTGGGGTCTTAACTGGGGTATTCAGTCATTTCATCCTGCACTGAAATAAAGGTGTAATCATCAAACCTGTAAGCATATTCAGCCAGTATGCTCCGTGCCCACATGGGGGAGATGGATGAGGTTGCAGCTGCCAGCCACTGTTTGCTTTGATGCAAAGCAGCAATCTAAATGAAATAGGGATATGTGGAATGAAATTTAGGGATAAAGTGTTTTGTGACATGTGGGGAGCTCCTACAAATAGCTGCTAAGCACTGAGTACATAAAGCATGTTGCTTATATAGAGCAGAACAGGTGGCCAGGAGACAAACAGCTCTGGGAAAAATACATGAAGAATGTGTTTCTGTTTAATGCCCTGAAACAGAGTGGAGGATAACAAGAAGGCCTGGATGGGGGTTGTAGCCACAAGTGGACAGACCTTTCTCCTCTTTTGCTCTCAGGAGGAGCTGGCAGGCTTCACTTTTGTTTTTCTCCTCTGCAGCTCATCTTTTTGGTTGAGTTGGGGCAGGGTTTTTTACTTACCTTTCCATTCACCTGCATCGATTCAGTTACTGTGTGTGAGCTGCCTGGATCCTGCTGCAGCCCTTCAGCAGCAGCACTTTGGGTTTTCTGCTGTTTTACCAAACCACTGTCAAAGCCCCCCAAAGGGTGATCCTCACCAACCCTCTCCCACCTGCCTCTGCCCTGCCCTGGGGCTTTCCCAGGGGGAAACCAGCCAAGACCCCATGACTGCTGTTCACAGGAGCCCCGTGCAGCTCACCGCTCCTGCGGCCATTGGCACAGGAACTGCAAAGGCACTGCCTTCCCTGGGACTTCATGGGGCTGGGGCAGTCCTGCCTCTGCTTTGGAGGGACCAATATTCTCTTAGCGGAGAAGTGGCGTCAGATTGGTGTTCAGAAGTGCTAATTAGTGAGTAATGCCATGTAAAGCTGAGCTGGGCTACCAGAAATATACCAGTCGTGGATGAGTTAGGGAATGGTTTACAGACAATGGGTGTTGTTTTGTGCAAGGGCAGGGACAATTAAATGGATTTCCTTTGAGCTGTTAACCAGGAGGCATAATACCATTTATTACATCCATATTGGGAATATGTCACATAAAAACATAATTGATGGAAGTATTATCTTGCTTAATTGGGAAATCGAAAAAGCCACTTCCCCTTTATTTACAGTTTATTAGTAACAGTATCTCCTGTTTGGTCTTGGATGGTTTGTACATAAGTCACAGGCTTTGTGCAGTAGATTCAGTATATAATTCTCTTAATGGAGAATTAAAGGAAAACACCAAGTTCTTAAAGGACTCCTCAGTCCTTTAAGAGAGAAGACTGGCTCCTCATTTTACAAATAGCAACTTCTGTTGAACGTGCTGTTGAAGCCTCACAGTATTTTACAAAGGCATGGTACTACCAACAGCTAGGATAACTGAAAGATTCAGAGGAAAAGTAGCAAAAATATTATTTTCTATTTTATTTAGTAGGCAAATTCCCTAAATATTTTGTTGCTTCTCTTCATGAGGAGTTTCACCTTGATTCTGCTTGATAGTGCCTTGCATAAGGCATCAGGATAATTATTTTTCCAGTAGTGTTTGGCAGTAACTGTCTCTCGGGTGATTTTGAGGATGTTCTTCCAGTAACAAGAAACTTATTTTTAAAGGGAAAATATGATTATGAAATAATGAAAATATGTGAAAAGTCCGAGGCAGAGATAAAATTCAAATGGAGGAAAACAGGAAATGAAAGAAGAATTGGCCCCATTTGGATTTTAAGCTCTTGCTTTGCTTTTCAACTTCTTTTTTAAATCAAGATGCTACCAGAAATGCATACTTTTTCAACCACCTAAAATATTAAAACCAGAAATAACAAGTATTTGACTTAGCATCAAAAAATTTAAATGTTTTACTAAAAATACTGATTTCAGTGAGTGGGCAGTGCCTGCTGAAGAAATTAATTAGGGAAGCATTTGAGTTTTTGTCATAATCAACTTTAATGAAGATGTTATCCTCAGTTTAAAGCACTTTTTCTTTTAACCATGGAACCCATTTTAGTGAATGTAAGATGCATCTCCTTATCATCCCAGGGATGTTTATCTTGTAACCACATCCAGAGCACAGCAGGATAGAGTGGGTGGGCTTGGCAGGATTGGGTGGCAAGGGCAGGACAAGGTGCTTGGGACGCTCCGGTGTCCTTCAGCTGGGCCCAGAAATGCATCCACTGGCCCAAGGTGTTCGCCCAAAGTGACCCTGGGGCCATGATCGGTTTTGGGTCCTTATTCAGTGTCAGAGAGGTGTTGCCATGGGGGCAGGGGAGGGAGGTTGAAAAACAGTTGGTTTTATTCTCTCATTGTGAAAACAGATTTTGAAGAAACTTCCAAGCAGAAGCTCACTGTCTAAAACATATGGACATTTTTCAAGCAGGGTAATTTATTAACCTCTACTGAAGTATGCAGAAGGCTACTGAGATAAACTGTTTTCAAGTTTGATACAAAATTAGAGAAAAGCCTATTTCTGAAAGGAAAATTATTCCTTTGGAGTGTCTGCTCCCCACTGCACATTTTTGCCCTCCCAAGCTGAGTGGTTCAGGTATCACCAAGGCAGAAATGATGAGAAGGAAAGCGGTTTAAGCAGCGAGCCAAAACTTGTCTGCATGAAACCAGGAGAACATTCCTGAGCTGCAGCCCATCACGTCAAACTGGCCAAAACCTTTTGACTGACTTATGGCCCAGGACATGTCATTACACCTCTCTTGTGTTTGGTCTCCACTCCCTGCACAGCAGGAACCAAATCCTGCTCTGTCTCCTTGATATTTTGGATGAACATTGGTGGTTCAGGTGTTTTACTGGGGGACGTTGCTGTGCAGTGCAGGTTGTTGGCCAAGGGGGTGCCAAACCAAGTAGATATTCATCCAGCTCCTAACAGGGCTTAGCCAATGAGCACAGCTCCCATTTACACAACCTTCCCTCTCTCTTGCTTTCTGTTTTCTAGTTGCCACCTTGAAATACAGATTTGTTTTCTGTCAGTGTTTTAAAATCCGTAGCGTTATGAATGGTAATGGGCAGCGGCTTAAAGCACAGAAAGTTCAAAAGCAGAGTTCATCAGCATGGTAGAAAGTCCAGGTCTCTGAACACACAGCCAACCCTGCCAAATAACCTTTCAAAAATTGGCTGATTTAAAAACTAGCTTGGGCCAGGATTTGCTCTGGTCCATCAGACATTCATTACTTCTGCTCTTGAGTTGCATGATGTCCTTATCTTTATGGGGAAAATGGCTCAAATCATTGGGAGCTGCTTGAAATGATTGGTGACATGACAGAGCCTCTTATTTACTCCTAGAATAACCATAAACATTGCATGACTGCAGGGACATACCCTGTGCCTGCTGCTGGCTATTGCCTGGAGCCTGGAGCCAGGCACTTGGCTGTGCACTCGCGAGGCGGCTCCCTGAGCTCACACTGGGACTGGTCCTGCAGAGAGAGCTGCTGGCGTGCAGCAGTGACTGCATCTCCCGTGTCAGTCTGGAGCTCTGGAGCCTAAATAATTATAGCACTCAGTCTGAATTGGACAAGGTGAAAAGTCCTAACCAGATGATGTCAGAAATTTATTATTTAGAACTCTTTATTATGAGAGATGACATTAGATCATTACTCAAAATGCTTCTTTATGAGAGGGGAGGGCAGTGTGGAAGCTCCAGACAGGTCCTTATGTGCCATGTCCTTGTCCAGTGCTGCCCAGGCCAAAGGGCTACAGGAGATACATAGACCACCTCTCACCCAGGTGGACATTTGTCCAAAGTTCTCCCTAGACCAGATCAAGGGGACAATTTTCACTGCTGTCTTGCCCACCTAATTCCCTAGTGATGCAAAATGGCCATGGTGGGGGACACAAGACTCCTGCTCATGCAGAACTGCCCCTCACCACTGCTCATGGATGTCAGGTACCATCAGACTAGTTCAGGGGTGCCTGCCTGAAATGGGACATGTGATCTGCCTTCCCTGGTGCCCTTGGTGTCCAATTTACTTGTCTGTCAAAGACCAAATAAATGAAAAGTTTCCTTGTTACTTGCAGTGGACCATGTCAGCATGAATTAAATTGCTACTTTGGTTCATTTCTCAGCACTGTGATTGTTCACACCCTTCCCTCACCTCTTTTTGTGGTAAAATACCAAAATTATGGGTTCAAGGCAGATGTGGTGCTGAGGTGAGTGACAGCAGCAGGCCAAGAGGCAGCTTGGGGCTGTGCTGCAAGTGCTCATGATGACTTCCTTTCCCTGGGGATCTAGAGTGATCCAACCCCTTTCTAGTGCTCTTGGTGGCCATATACCAGAACTGAACAAACACTCCAGGCCAGATATGCAGGACTGCGTAGGGCACTGTTCACATATTTATTTCAAAGGGAATTAAATGCATGTATAGCTTTCAACCTTGCTTCTGCTCTCCCACTAGGGAGATGTAATTGGAAACATTGGCTTGGCTAAGTGTTGCAGGTGGTTTTCAGGATTAGGCCTTTAAATCTTATTGTGCCAATCAAGCAGACAAATACAAAATTATGTTCTCTCATCCAGTTGTGTAGAAATGAGTCCCTCATACCTGGATTTGCACAGTGTCGAGAGACATCACATCTCAGTAGTTATCATGGGAGCTTGTCATCCCCCAGCCTGGATGAAGAGATGCTGCATGATTCAGCTCTGCTGCCTGCTGCTCAGCACCATGCCAATGAGGGAAGGAGAAGCTACAGATGACATTTCCATCTCTAGAATTTTTCTTCCTATTGTCATTTCTTTTTAGTTGGTGCCAAGCAGAAAAGCAGTAAGTTGTTGTTCAAGCAGCCATCTTTTGGCTCTTCAGCAGCATGAAATGCCACGTATCCTAAGAACCATCCAGTTGCAAGCAAAATGCAGTTGGCCAGGCACTGAAGAACATGTCTCCAAGGTCAAGAGGACTATTTTCTCATTTTTGGTGTGTAGAAATGTGCAGGAGGTGAATCTGAAGGGTTAAAGACATGTTCTTGGGTGGGTTGGAAGGGTTTAGGATGAGACTTCCCCTCCATGTGAAAGGGTAAACATACATGTGATGACGCAGAAGCTGTTTCTGGTGCAAACATAATTTCCTCCCAAAGATGCATTCAGGTGATACAAATGGCTGGACACAGGGGAGTCACAAAACATGCTTGTGAAAAAACAAAACCTCAGAGTTTGGGGCATCAGCCTGAAAACTGAATCCAGAGTGCCAAGGCTCTGCTGGAATATAACCTTGCAGTCTGTTCAAAGGCAATTTAAAAACAAAATAAAATCAAGTATTTGCTACCAAGGGTCTGATGCAAGAAAACCTTCTACTAGCTTTTCAAGAGAAGGAGTGGCTCCTGTCATCATCCCTTTCTCCACTGAAGTCTCTCCTCTCTGTGGCTTTGTTGTTCCCTTCTCCTCATCCCTTGCTCTCCCCTCCTTGCAGTGCCATAGGGATGTGAGCATCCTCTCTTGAGCTGGGGTATCCCTGACCCTGCTTTGGGCTTTGGTTTGAAAGTATGATGCCTGACTCAGTAAAACCAGGTCAAAAGGATCAGTGCTGAGGTATTCACATTAACTGTGTGTGAATGAAGCTAAGCAGTACTTTGGATAGTTTATTATCCCAACATATGTGAAAATATTATGAAAGTAATTAGGCACAGAGGAGCTGTGTCTAACGAGGGGCACCCTGGCTGCTGAAGCAACTGAGCTAAGCATGTCACTTGTCACCCCTGCACTGATTTTAGCCAAACTTTTGTATTTCCAGGGACAACTATCTTCACCCATTCCCTCTTCTGTCATCATTATCCTCGATCCAATCCCCTTTACTGTAAAAACTTGCCACTGAGAAATTGAACCAAGACTTTTTCTAATCTCTTTAATGTAAAATACCTAAAAATAGACCACAGGAACAGTTTTTCACTTGAAGAGCAAAATCGTGCAAAAAGATTTTAATGCAGATTTGGGTCCTAATTATTTTTTCTCACTAACAGGCATAGTTTTGCTACAGTGTGAACAACAAGTTCATAACACTCAAGGTTTATCCACTTAGAACTTGGTGTTTCCCTTCATCTCCTTAGGGCTTTACTGAGAGAACAGAGAATCAAACTATTAAATGCCATCCCAAAAGTCTCGGAGTCAAACCCCCCCATTAATTCTGCACCCTTTGTTACTCCAGGAAATGCCAGCTGGTTCAGCTGGATGGCCTCAGGTTAGTACAATGAGTGAAAAGATCTAAACTGGGCAAAAGTCAAGTGCCCTTAACTGAAAAAATAGAAGAGAAGTGCCATAGTTAAAATACTGTGTTTCAGAGCACTCATTAGATCAGGATCATGTGATCAGATTATTTTAGAGTTGGCTAAAGTGCACAGAAATGTAGACAGTGTTGTCAGAAGATCTTGTGTTAGTGGCAGGGACTTATCCAGGCTGTTCTGCCTAAGCCACTGTCACTCGCATCTTCTTTCCTGAAGAACGGTGCAGTGCATCCACTGTGCCAGCAAGGGCTCCTCAGTGTGAACAGACCTAAGGCCAGTTTGAGTCCAAGGGGCTGAGCTGGATCTGAGTGTGTTTGTGGGTGTGAGCCTCTGGATGTCGATTCTCCCTACCTACAAGTTGGCACAAGAGAGCTGATCCTCCTAACACCTGCCTGCTATTAGCTCACCAATAGAGCAAACAGGGTGGACAACAGGGTGTTCTTGAAATCCCACATAGCAAAGCATGCAAATGCCATTCCAGGACATACACAGCAAGATTTCTATATGTCTGCAGTTCTGTCTGTGAGTGTTGTAGAAACATCCGAAGTATTGGGCTGCATGCTCCATGGGGAAAATGTGTGGGAACCATCGTGCTGCTTCTGTGACTGCAGAGAAGCAGAGATGTGAGCTGGCAGGGGCTGGTGATTCACATATTTTGGCGGTGCAGATTAACACAGTGTGCTAGCTCTTTGGTGTCAAGTGCTTTTGTAGCCTCAGGTCTTTATTTTCCATTGACAGATGTCCAAATGATGGCTCTGATGGAGAGGCTGGGGTCAGGGCTGAAGCATCAGCTCCCTGCAGTGGAGGTATTAGCAGTGCTTCTCTTCCACCCCGTGCTTCACTGACTCCTTGGGTCTGGAGGCTGTTGCAAACAGGGCTGTGTTCCTGGGAGCCTGAGCTGGTGTGACTGCCCCAGCCTTGTGCAGCCCTGTGCTGGGATGGTGGCTTGGGTCCATCTGGGTGCTTTATCACAGCTGTTTGTTTTTGGATATATCTGTTGAAATATCCAAGGTAGGCTAAAGAAGAACCTGTACTTCTTTCCAGAATGCCATCTTGAGAGCCATACAGGATTTCTGCAATGCCTACAGTGAGAGGACAAGGGGCCAAGGAAATGGCCTTATGTTGAGACAGAGGAGGCTCAGATTAGATATCAGAAAAAAAAATTTTAGGGTGATCAGGCACTACAATAGTTACTCAAGGAGGTCATGGAGTCACCATCCCTGGAGGTGTTTAAGAGGCATCTGGATTTGGCGCTGGACGATGTGATTTAGTGTTTTAGTTAGGAGTTCCAGTGGTAGTGCTGGGTTGATGGTTGGACTGGATGATCTTGAACATCTCTTCCAATTGTGATGATTTTATGATTCTATAATAGGCCCTGGAGAAAAGGAGGGTATGGAGGCTAGAGCTTGAGAAATGTCTTTGCCCTCTCAGCTTGGTGAAGACCTTGTCTAGAGAGACTTGAGCAGTTTTCTACAAGGAATTGAGTCCTCTCCTCCAGTGGGAAGTCCCATGTGATGGGCACATCTACCCCTCTGTTCAACATGATGATGTTATGCTGCTGCTCCAGTGAAGCTGATGTAGAAGTCAAGACATGTCAAGAGTTCCTCAATACCAGAGGTACCTGGAGTGCCAAGCCCCCCTCCTGCTTTCCCTATGAATAAGTAAAAACCTATTCTCTTTTGACCCCCATACAAGATGTCTGAATTCAGTAAATAAACCTAAATTCAGTAAATAGGCAGCCCCAGACAATTCAGTTATAGATTGTCACTTGGCTTTAAATCACAGATGTGTGCTTATAGTCAATGCCCTTTGGTGTTGTGACAATTTGAGACTTCTTCCCACCTTATTTTCCTCTCTGAACAGCTGAAATGAAAATATTGAGCGAGTCTTAAATAAGCTAAAGCTTGTCAGGAAGAGCTGAGAGAGTATACTGCTGTTTCAGAGGCAAGCCAAAAGCCATATGCATATAAAACATATTGTCAGCTATTAGGCCCTGCTCGAGCAAGAAAAAAAGTGTCATCTGCTTTGTAACAAAAATGTAGAAGAAATTGTGCTCTGCTCCTGAAATTCTCTATATTGGGACAGTAATATTTTACAGTGGTTGACACTAAGGCAGATGATACTGACTACACTTGATTAACTTGTTGCAAGCGAGTATTTTAGGTTTCTCAAAAAATCACCAACAAATGTATTGGCAAAAGCAGGGTTAGTATAAAAGTGAAAATGTGACAAAGTTCATTGATAAGGTTCACTGTACTATTTACTAGATGGTTAATGCACACAGAGAAAAATCATACTAAAATCAACATCTAAAACTAAATCAACCTAAAATTATCTTCCTTGAGACTGGGGATGGGAAAAGGGTAACAATAGGAAAGGATTAGGATAATCCTGTGTTGATTCACAAGGTTTGGAGTGGACCCCCTTGCCAAACTTAGCCCCAGACTAGACCCATGGTTTAGGCCTAAAGGTTCTAGCAGCACTTACATTTCACAACACTTAATTGAAAGTCTAATTGAAACATTTAAAAACAGATTCAATAGAATTTGCTGCAAGCACTACAATAACTCACTGTTAGGCCTAACTTACTTACTAATTCAACATACAGAAGAATCTAAGATGGGACATCCATTGTTTATTTGCTGTAGCATATTTCCATTCACATGCACACAGTGCTAAAGGGGTATGTACAAAGTACCTGTGCAAAGTTACCCCAGAGTTCAGTGAAGTACTCACATCAAATGCCTTTGTATCTTCTTAACAGGCAAAGTGTTGAGCTCAAAGGGTCTCATTTAGGGCTGCTGTTTATAGGGTCACAAGAGAAATTTGCTTTAGTCATAGTAATTTTCCAAAGTGGCTGCAATTTGGGTCACTAACTTTCTTTGAAAGTTTGATAACAAAAATGTTGTTCCACTTGGACTGTTACTCAGGCAGCAAAAATAAGTTTCCACAGCAGTTTATTAAAAACTAGGAGCTTGTTAGAGAGCATTTGCTCCTGGGAGCAGACAGTGTTTCTGATAAGGTCAAGAGGAGCTCAGCTTAGGTGCTATTCGTCAAGGCCAAAGCCTAGAAAGTATTTCTGAGATCACAGGAGTGGGAGGGAGGATGCACCATCACATAGCTTAAGATGGCACTAAATTAGGATCTGGTTCTGACCAACCTTTTTAAAGTTTCACAGCCTTTGCATGTTTGGTCAGTGGTGGATGAGTCTGTAGATTATTAATAACTAAGCAGAAAAATGTCTGAATGCAGTTTTGAAGTGGTACATTACAGCCAAGTTTGTAAATATGTACAGCTTACAGGACAAGAAAGCTTCAAAGTGGGACAAAGGAGGCAGTCTCCTGTTACTCACAGGTTCAAAGGTCTTCAGCCACAGGCTAAGGATGGAAGAAGGCTCAGGAGTGTCACGAGTAGCAAAGCTTCCCAGGTATTTAATGAAATCAATTGATCCATGTAATGAATTTGATCAATTTTCCATAAGGGAATGGGATTGCACCCGTGTACATTAACGACCACACTGCCTCAGAAGGCAGCCAAGGGGAAGGCAGCGCTCCCCACCACTCGTGGGGCTGTGCTGGGTGACAGTCAGCCTGTCATCCTTTGGTCAGCAGGAGCTCCACCAGCAGGCAGGGCTTCAGGGCAAAGGCTGGGAGTAATTGAGAGCATTTATGAGGAGGTTTTTGTGATTTGTTTGCACAATCACAGGAGCTTTGTTTTCAGACCTCAGTGGTTGTAGGTAGCTCTGACCACTGCAGTCAGCAAATAAATAGCTGCACTGCATAATTCTTTGATTTGGATAGGAGCAAAAATAAATTAATTTGAAAGCTTTTTGAAGGAATAATCAGCTATGTCAAGTCATGCAGACAGTCCTCCTGACATAATGGGCCACAATAGGAAACTCAAATAGTTCACCTCACTGTGCCTCCCCTTGTGCTCCTGACCCTCTGTGTACTCTGTGCCTTTGCTTTCTGCAGGCTTTACCTGCGGCTCTGAAGGAAATGACTACAAATAGGAATTAAAACTAGTTTCAAAGTGTCACTGCTTCTCAGTCCCCTGCAACTTGCTTTCCATCTGTTCCTCCCCTTAGCCTTCCTTCTCCTGCAGGTGTGGGAGAGAGTTCCTTTGCTTCTCCTGAAGGGGCTGTCTCCTTGCCAGCTGACATCTGTAGGCAGCCTCCTCCAGCCGCTGGCTGGGGTCAGTACCAGTATGTGAGGAAGGCCTTACAGTCCCTAAGGGTGACTATAAAATAGTTCCCCCAAAGTTTATCTTCCCCCACACCTCCGTTCCAAGGTATGCCACAGACTTAATTTAAGCATCCCTCACTCATTTTATGTGAAGTATAATGTAGCCATGATAGTCATCTTATTTATTGCTCATCCTTTCTCTGATCCCCCAGAAGTTCCTGGCCTGAATTTTATTTAGAGACAATTAGTTCTGTCTTAATTATAAGCCATGGACTGGGGAAAAAAATCTTTTAGTGCTTTAAATCCATCTTTTTTTTTTTTTTTTTTTTTGTTGGCTGTTCTTACTGTACAGCTAAAAACAAATGGGAATGCCAAGTGTCTCTGCTTTATACTTCTTGTTGTTCTGGATTCCACATGGGACTTGCTCTTCTCTCATCCTCAAACTTAAACACTTCCTTTCTTTTTGGGAAACTGTTTCTGCTCCTTTGCATTAGGGATACTTGGACCCAGACCAGATTCTATTGTGGCAGCGTTTGTGGCTGCCTGTGCAGTGTCATTCATAACCTACCACTAAGCTGGAATGGTCCTTTTCTCTTCCTTCATCCCATTGCTTTCATATTTTTCTTGCCCTTCTGACAGTTGCTACAAGTCTTGCTATACATCTACTCACCTGCAGAGTCAGTCACTTTGCAGGTTGTCCTCTCTTCCAGGTCACTGCATGCTCAAAGTAAACACTTTAAAAATTTAGTATAAGGAAGTAGGAGCAGATAGGGATTTCTGCCTTCTTATGTACATGCCTTAAATATTGCTGCTAAAAATAAGTGGAGAAAAATGTGAAAAGTGTAGTTTTAGAACTGATAGTGTGCCCTGAGAGAGGGGTGACGTTCTTCTCCAGCTTTATTGGTCTTCTGACCTAATTCACCCACCCCCAGAAAAGCTGTCTGCACTCCTTTTCTTTAATTAAGAAGAATGCAGGCAGCAGTCTCAGTTCATGCTGAGACCATTCCACTGAGCTGTCAAACCCCATGGGAATTGCCATGTCCCCTGCAGCCCCCAGCCCCTTTCCCAGGGGCTAAGTGCTGCCACTGATGGATTCCTGATGCTCTGGTGCCTGCAGCCATGAGCAGTGCTTGATTTATGGAGCCTGCTGAGAACACATAGCCCTGGTGGCATGAAAACAGGCTTGGGTGCATCTTGAGAGCCCAGGGTTTGCAGTGCCAAGGCATCTGCCTGCTGCTCTAGCTCAGCCACTGATCTGTTATATGACAGGGCAAGTCCTGGGTTTTTTGATGACTTACAGATAGAGTGCCTTTCAGTAGAGGAGCAGTCCCTTAGGTACACCTAGAAGAACCATAGCTTAGTCTTACTTGACTGTGGTGCAACTGGAATGTAATGAACTATAATAAAAATACCAAGTTGCTTGTTAAACAAAAAACCCAGCTGTTGGATATCAATGTTTTCAAGAAGTAATTCTGTGCCCAGTGTATTACTACTGACAAAGTATTTTTGTTTGTGCTAACACTGTATAATAAAATTCTTGGAGAACTAATAAATAGGATTTTTTGTGGTGGTGGTGGTGGTTGTTGTTGGGTGGTTGTTACTGAACACAGCAGTGCATCTCCTGTGCTTTCCAGAAGGTCGAGAGGAGCTGTGACTGATGCCATGCAATGGTGAATGATACGGTTTCTCCAGTAGCTGGAGGAATTGAAACCAACTGTTGGAACTTGTATCCACATAGGGCCTGAGTTTGCTAGGGGAGAAAAAAGAAACAGCAGTTCAATGCAACAATCAAGAGCAAGGCATCAGCCTTTTCTTCTAGACTGACTTTGCACAAGTACTGTCAATTAGAATTTGAGATTTCTCAGCCTAGGTGCTTCCTGTGGAGGGAGGCAGGAGGAGTGCAGCTGATCAGGGACATGGATGTAATTTGCAGTAACAAATGAGCTGTGGCGTTGCTTGGGCTGAGAGAAGAGTTTTACCAGTGCTGATGGTGGATTATTTGTGTATTTAAATTCTGTTGCAAGTTAAACAGACATGGAAACCTCTCAGGATATTCATGTTTCCACACTAGGTGTAGTAGTTATGTAGCAAATGTATTAACCGCAGGTTTGCACCAAACATACAAAAGCAAATTAGAAATAGGGAAATACAAACACATTTTCTCATTAGGGGATATAAGTATGTGCTGACTGTAGTACAAATACAGTTTTTATTCCATTTGTGTAACCTTTGGTATTTTAATGAAGTCCTGTTCCTGTGTACAGCGTATGGTTCACTGTCAGATAATTTAACACTAAGAAAATCTGTCTTGAATAAATTACAATATATTTGCAAATTAATTGGTTAATTAGATTTTAGACATCTCTTGAGGACAGGAGAGAAACAGATGTGTGCAAAAGCCACACAGATAGTTAGGGGATGAGTGTTTCTTGTAGGGTTTTATCACTCAGTTTTGTGAAAAACAGTCTTTCACAAGTGCCAAAGATTAAAAAACTCTCAGCTTTAAATGCAGAACATTAAACTCCAATTTCTGTGGTGCTGCTGATTTTTTCTGGGGCACAGGCAGAGCCATTTGGACCTGTTTGCTGAATGACTGCACTCAGAATATGCAAGATACCTCTTGAGCTGCTTTTTTTCTAGGAGTATCTGTGAAGCCGTCTGGAAATCCTCTGAACTAAACACTGGCAGATCAGCAGAGAGATGCCAGCTGGCATCGTGGTGAAGTCAGGCAACTCATAAGAAGAAGCAGGTCTAAGATGGAGCCCAGGATTTAGAAGAACAGTCACCGAAGAAGGAAAACTGACAGGGCAGGTTTTATTCTCAGCTACATCGGTGTAAATCCAGAGCAACTCCACTGAGATTCACACCAGAGTAACTGAGAGCAGAATCTGGCCAACATCATCCACCTGACCTCAGGAGAGGGCTCGGATGGAGAGTAATTCCCTTACCTCCCTCTTACAAGCCTTTTGCATCTGATTTTTAAAGAGGCACAAATTCAATTCTACTCAGTTTGGCAACAGACATAGTGCAATCATATGGTAACCACTGATTTATTTTTACTGATTGGTAAAAGTAGAGATTCTGCTTAAAAAAATATGCACTTGTGTATTCATTATTGACTTAGACCCATTCGAAAACAAATTCTGAGTAAATCTTTAGAAACTGGGGAAATTCAAATTTTAAGGGCTCGAGTTGGTCCAGAAGCTGAGTAGGAGAGGATTTTCAGCTTAAAAGCAGTTCAGCAGCTCCCTGCAATCTGGGCTGATCCTAAGAGCAGCAGAGGTGGGTAGCTGGTGCTACTTGCATCCACTTTTCAGCTCTGCTGAAACAGTGCTGCAGTCTAAGGCCAAACCAGAGGACATTGATCAGTCCCTCTTGGAAGACAGACGGTGATCACATTACTTTGTTTTTGCACTTTTATCTCCAGGATCCTGTTTTGGGTGTGTTTAGAACCATTTGGCAAAAACCTCCTCGTTAAAAGCAATATTTGCAGTGTACAGTAAGACAAACAAGAGGCCATTTGTGTGCGTCATCGATCATTTTACAAACATCCTCGGGCTACGCGCAGAACTCGCCCAGTGCTGGCTGTTCGGGGTCACAACACACACGTCAGAGGCAGAAGCGCTTTTCCTGCTGGTGTAACCTCTGTTGGGCACCAAGACCCTGATGCTGCTGGGAAGAACCTTCAAGTCATGTTCTTTCTTTGACCTTGGTGTGTTTTTCTAAGCAGCAGACAGAGCAAAGTAAAAGCCTTGTTGCTGTCGATCTGTGAAAACTGCAGCCAGATTTTTCAAACTCCAGAGGCTAAAGCTCCAGGGCTGAGGTTGCAGGGGACACCCACAGCTCTGTGCAGGAGGCACCAAAGGAGGCCATGAGGCCGCTGGGCACAGGCACCGTGTGTCCTTGGCCTGGGACTGCTGTCAGCAGCCACATGCCTTCAGGAAGAGAGCACAGCTTTTAACAGGGTTGTTGTAGGCTTGGATGTGCAAAAACCTGGCCGTGGTGACCTTGATGCACTAATTCATGAGAGCATCTGGGCTGGCCCCTGAGGGCTGCATGGCTGCAATGTGTGGGTAAGAGCCTCGTGTGGCTGGATCGTGCCAGCAGCTGCTGTCCTGTCCTTTGGTGACCCAGCCACTGCCGGGTCCCAGGCAGCCCGCGGGGATGTCTCTGCTGGGCGCTTGGCTTTTCAGTCCTCGTTAACCCCAGAGCCCAGCTCTCCTTTGGCACGCAGGGAGATCCTGTTCCTGGGCAGCATCTGGCTGTCTCCTGAGCCTGCTCTCCTGTGCAGCAGGGCTACCAAGACAGGGTGAGACAGGTACCCACTTTTAGTGGGATCTGGTTTGTATCACTGGGAAAGCAGCACTACAGCACCATCCGTGCCTGGGGTGCTGTGGAACAGTGTATGCAGCCAGAGCTGCCCTTCCCTCCATTTGTAGCACATGCTAGTAGTTGTGTTCCTGCAAATAAGTGAGTGTAGATGCGTTAAGACCTGAGGCTAAGAGACTGCTGGTCTGCAGCTGTGATGAGTATAAACAGCTACAGAAGATGCCATGGACATTTCCCTGCAGCATTCATCTGAATGCAGTGCGCTGGCTCCTTGGGCAAAATGAATTTGCACATTTGTCAGGAGTCTGGGGGTTGAGGAGTGACCCAAAAATTACCAGCTACGATAGAATTCACAGAGTAATGGGTTAATATAATCTGCCATAACTTCTCTATGGGGCTTTTGTCAAATCTCTGATTCAAGCAGTGTTTTCTGAAGCTTTTGACATTTGTGGCAGCACTGGGACAGACAATAAGGTCATGTGGCACTTTAAAGGCTTAATTTTTTCCGGGTTCCTCACAAAACTGGAGCTGAAAGCTCTCTCATGAATTTCTTGGGGAATCTGCTGAGGCAGCAATTATGTTATCCTTCAAAACTCCATGGAAAAGGTCACCACAGAACCATGCCAAACCTGCCAGGCTGAAGGAGAAGGGGCTGAGAGGCTGCTTTCTGTGCCAGCTGAGAGCTGGGAGACACCTGTGGAACCACAGCCAGCTCAAGATGCCATGGTATGGGCAAAACACAAGCCACACATCTCCTTGCCTGGTCAGGTTTCAGTCAGAGATGTATTTATTCAGCAGAGCAAGAAAGCCCAAAGCAGAGGAAGGTATAAACCAAAAAAACTGTATCTCATAGGTGTGACTGCAGTGCTCAGACCTTCCTCCCCTCTGAACACAAACTAACCTGGGGGATGATAAAACAAGCAAGGAGCTGCCTTCAAATTTATTTCTTATTCTTTCTCCATTTCTGCAAACCTGCCACAGCAGAATATTAATTTGTGATGAGAAACTAGTTTTAAACCGGACATTTCAGTGCAAAAGATAATACACACTGATGTTCCCAACTAAATTACAAAGGTCTTGGTAGGTTTTGTGTAAGAGCTGGCTTCATTGCTAGACAGAGATCATAAACCTTTGAAAGGCAGAGGGAGGAGAAAAGAAAATATTCTGCATAGGGAAAATGTGATTGTGTTAATGACTTTGCTAATCCCTAGGCTTCCAGTTTTATCCATTCATGCTTCCAGCATCTGCAGATGAATTCAGGAGGTCTTCAGTAATCCATTAAAACAAGATCATTTTAAAATTTCCATCTAGGCATAATAATTTATTGGTTTGCGGTTTTTCCCCTTCTTCTCTGCTAGTTTATGAATGCCTCTCTTAATGATAATCAACCTTGTTACTTTATTTGGGATGATCATCCTTATGGAAAAGTTTTGTGGAGAATTTTATAGGAATGAAACCAGTTGAGATCTAAAGAAATACAATAGATCTCAGTTAAAAGAAAAAAGATACATTTGTAACTGTCCGTCCATCAGATGAATAATTCTTGAGTAAGTTGAATGTGTTGGTCTGAAGTAGAAAAATCCTGAAGGTTATTTTTTATGAGGTGTAGGCTGTTGTTATTTAGTCTTACAGAATTTGTTGTACCTCCAGTAAAGCGATCTAAGTAGTGCCTGGGCTGCTTATCAGAAGATACCCCCAGGCATTTCAGTCCTAATGTAATTGGATGAAGTTTACATGATGGAATATTGGAGGTAGAGGTTTTGTGCTCAGGACTGTGGAAAAGCACCAGATACTAGTAGCTTTTACAGAAAATGGAAGGGCAGATGGAGCAGGAGATTACTGTGTCTGATCTCCTGCGCAGCCCTTGTGTGTCACCGCTTTACCCCGTGCTGCGCGCAGTAAAGCGCGGTGAGCTGAGTTACGGCGCGTCCTCCAGCTAAGCCCTTCCTTCCCATTTCAGGAGATCACTTAATGGAGGAGCCACCATCTCTCCTGGTAGTTTGGTTTGGTGCTTAAAATACCTCCAGTGCCAGGCATTACTACAGATTTCTATTGATGTTTGTTTCACTTTTAACTTCCACCTCTTGATCCTTGTTATGCCCTTTTTCAGCAGGTTGAAGAACTCTTGCTTCCTTTTATTTTTCTCCCTGTAGAGCCACTTATATGTTGTAATCAAGCCACTTCTTCCTCTTCTCACTGATAAGCTGAACAAGCTGAGGTCTTTCAGTCTCTCTCAGAAGGGTATTTACTACAGTCCTTTAAATAACTTCTCTGTCCCTTTCCTCTGTCTTCAATTATTCACCATCTTTATAAAATGTGGAGATGTTAGCACAGCGTATTTTCTGGTGTCTGCCTCACTGACTCCAGGTATAAAGGGACAATTTCCTCTCTGTGTGTACATGGTTGATGTGTCTAAGGATTCATTTGCTCTTCTGTAACAGCCTTGAGCTGCTTGTCCACAATGATCCTCTAATCCTATACAGAATTGCTCCTTTCTAAGGTAAAAAGTCTTGTTTCAGATGCGAGGCATTATATTTTGGCTTACAGCATTTTATAGTCTCTTAAACAGTATGTAAAATATGTCTGTGGTACATGAGGGTGCTCCAGAATCCTGCTCCAGGTCTGCACCTTTTTAGCCCCCAATGTTGGCAAAAAATTGCTGACACATCTAACACATGATTTGAGGCGCTGCTGTAGGAAAATGCCGGTATCACAGCCCATCTGGAGTCTGAGAAGGGCAGCTGGGGGAGAACAGCTGCTCGGAAGTTTGTAGGGAGAGCTCGAGGTCTTGTTTATACCCCTTGGGGACACAACACACAAAACCCAGACTCAGCTGGGAACTGTGCAGCCTGTTCTCCCACTAGCACAGGGGGCTGCAATTGCAGTTTTTGAGAGGTAGGAAGTTGAAGTTACCCTGACAGAGAAGCCTCTTTTACAGATGTGTTTTCACCTGCTCTGTGCTTATCACTGGAATTTCAAAAATAATAGTTAAATACTTGAATACTTTAATACCAGCTTGAACACACCTGTATAGAAAAGCAGTCCAGCTGCATATTGCACTGCATCATTGCATGTCCTCTCTTACAGTCAATACTTTTCCTATCCATCTGTTGGCTTTTGGCATTTGGCTGAAGAGCTGTTGTTCCTCTGACTAATCTCATCACTGCTGGCATCCTCTCATAAACCCTTTTGTCTGGACAGTCATGTTTTCCTTGGCAATCTGCAAAGCACACCACATCATAACTCTCTCTGAGCACTTGCATGCTGATGCCTGTCCCTTTCCATTTGTCCTTGCACCTTCATGGCTGGAGGAGATACTAAAGGCAGGGCAGGGAGCAGGGAGAGAGCAAAGGGCCTTTTTGGCAGGCAGTGTCATTCTGGCCCTGCACACTTCCCTGTGGGGCTGGAGGAGGTGTCGGGCAGTGTTCCAGGGATGGGGCTGGTAGAGTTGCTCCCTGGTGTAAGTGTGATGTAGGTGTGCTTCAGCTACTGGCCCCAGAGGAGAGTTGCAAATACACTCAGGAGTTCCCTGCTCTCTTACAGCTCATGTGAAGTGTTTTAGTGTGTGGCAGATCACAGGAGGTGCCAACATATGCCTAATCTGATCTGTGCTTCTCATTGGGGTTCTGGCTACAAAACCTACCAGCTTTAGATTTCCTTGCTGAGATATAAAATTTCTCATGGTTAAAGCTTTATTTGGAGTAGAGATACCTCTCTGCAAAAGAGGGAGTCCTTTCAAGTCTGCACAAACTAGTGAGTAATTCTAAGACAACTGAATTTGTTGGTTTCTTTAAAGAAACATAATTATTTTAAAATGACAAACTGTTCCTTTTGTTGATAAATGTTTTATATCTTTGCTGCTATGCCTGAATAGTTTGTGTAAATAATTTATTAGTTTGCAAACAGACGTAGCACGTTCAGGCAAACACTGCCCAGCGGGGCAGGAATGCTTAAAAGGGGAAACAGGATTGTGAGCAGTGCTGAGCACTGAGAGCAGGAGTGGGTGTCAGTAGGGACAGAGGAACGCCATCTGCAAATCGTAGGCTCAGGACCAACATAGCTCAGATGCCTGACACTGTGGTGAGGCACTGGAGGTACAGATGTGAGCAGTCAGGCAATCACCATCAGCAGGTGTGTCCCTGGGACACTTGGGAGCAAAGTGACAGTGGTGTTCAGAGCTATGAAATGCTCTGGTTTAGATAGTGTTTGACATTTAACATTTTCAGACTGATTTTCTTGCTTTGCATGCTTAAGAAGAGCTCTCCTTCAGTTTGCTGTGGTTGGTTATTCCTCTAACTTTGTCCTGAAAATGGGCCTTGTTTTTTGAAAAAGTAACTTTCTAAAAATCATATGTGAGGTTCTTTTAGGTGTCAGGGCAGGGTCAGGCAGGAGAAGAAGGCTAAGCACATGCATCAGTGATTTCCAGATGAAAGTCCTTTGTAAATAGTGTGGAAGTGTGTGCATGTAAGTACACATGGGTGCAAACGTGCTTCTGGGGTTTTTAGACAGCAGTGGAAGTTCTATATGTCACAATGGGGACTTACAGAACTGTAGGAAGATTTGGGTTGGATCTTAAAATATTGTCTAGTCCAATCCCCTGCTGTGCACAGACCATCTTTCAATAGATCAGATTGCTCAAAGCCCCAACCAGTCTGACCTTGAACACTTCCAGTGATGGGGCATCCTGAACTTCACTGGGCAATCTTTTCCAGTGTCTCAGAACCCTTGAAGTCAAAAATTTCTTCCTTGCATCCAGTCTAAACTTAGCTTCTTTCAGTTTGAAACTATTATCCCTTGTACCTTTGAAAGAGGATAAAACTCTTTCCAACCTTACTGAATGTAGTATAGACACTTTGGTCTGGTCCAACATCAACTGTGGACCACTGTCCCCTGGAAGACCATTGGAGTTGCCTCAACAATACTATGGAAGGTAAGAAACACCTGATAAAAGCCATCTGCAGTTCTAAACTGATACTTGATGGCAATCAGCTCACTCTGGCTGAGGAGGAGAGTGGCTCCAAAGGGCACTTGGTGATGCAGAAATGAAGAGGACCAGTGCACTAGTTATAGATTGTTTTTTTTTCTGAGAAAAATAAATAAGAGAAAACTTGGATTTTACTGTAGTCAGCAGAAGTGAGCAGAAGCAAGCACAGAGGTGCAGATCTGCAGAGTGACAGATTCCATTTTACTTGGCCACTCAGTGAAGCACAGTCCTGGTTCTCAACCAAACATGGCATGGCCTTGATTTATCTTAGCAAAACTGTGAATGGTTATGGGAGGCATCACCAAAAAACATGCATCAGTGGATTTTTCCTCCTATATTCTGTTTTCTCTCTCTTAGAAAATAAAAATTAGTTTAATACTAACTGTTGACTGCAATAAGGAAGAAAAAAAAAAGCTCTTTCCTGCCCTACCAGGGTTCACACTCCTGCTCTGCTTTATTGCAGAAGTTAGTCTTCATTAAATCCAGAAGATCAGCACCTGCTGTCAGCCTGTGGAAATCACCCTGGACTGTTAACAGTGCTGGGATTTTACCCTAAAATTCAGAGTTGCAAAAGCAAAATACACAGATACATAGGGTTGTTCACCCCTCCTCACTTTGTGTCCTAATCCTATTTTTGAAGTAGCTTTGTCTTAAAAGGAGAAAGAAAATAGTTGGAAGTCCTGAGATGAGGGCAAGTAAAAGAATTAATAATCAGCCAAAATAACGAAGTATATAGATGTGTTGTGGTGTACTGCTCCTAGGAACTAAGCTACAGCTGACTCTGTATGAGTGAAAAATCACTTCTCTGTTTAATTCAAAGTTGTTCCTTGGATTTTCTGAACTAATTTTTCCTCCAAGCATGGTCACATTTTAGGTCAGCATGCCTAGACAACATGGGGCTCTGCCAGCAGTTCCTGTGTAAAGTCCCTCTTTGTTTTTTTGGAAACAAATCCAGTCATTCACAGAAATGAACTCCTGCATAATTAGAGCCAGCATTGCACATCATCTTTGCTTTCCATTTTTAGATGTTGTGTCTGGAGGACTATAACTTTTAAAGATGCCAACAAGCCACTTAGGAGCTCGATAGCCGTAATGGGGAAATCTGTGGAGCTGAATAGAAAATGATAAGCTTCATGAGGACTATTCTAAATCGTTTGGTAAAGAGCTCAGCCAGACATTCAAAGCAAGAATAGAAACTATAACCCCTTCTAATTCGATCTTCAGGGGGTTGTACTTTCTCTACTGTCCTGCTGAAGCCCCAGTCCTACAGGCAGCTTAATGGAGAGGGTGGTATTCTTTACAATGCAGTCCTCTGGTCTCTTCTGGGTCCAGTTATTGGACTGTTGCATAAATGGGTGCAGAACACTGATTTTATCCATATTTTTTCATCTGGGGCCTGTAATCAACCTTTTTTCTTTCTAGTTTATTTAAAACATTCAGTAACCGGAGATACTGAAGTGTGAAAGTCCGGAAAATTGATCCTCTTCATCATTTTTTAACCTCAAGTTTTTAATAAAGAGATATTTTAAAATAATTAAGAAAGATTTGGAGGCCTTTTATTTTTTTGACAGGTAGGTAGCAGTCATCACCTTCAGAGCCAACAGGTGTGTTGACAGGTGAAAGATCTCACAATAAGTCTTTTATATCTCTGCCTGCTGAGGCTTTCAGGTATGTCCTGTAATCTCAAAATTAGAGTGGGTAGCAGATGAACTAAAATTTGTTTCTTTGTTCAGAAAATGCAGTATAGATTTTTCTTTGTTTGGATCTTTAATCCAAACTGATTCTTTAATGAAATTCCAGTAGTGGTTTGGTTTTTTCGTTTGTTCGTTTGTTGTTTTGGTTTTTTTTTTTTCTCTTAAGTTAGACAATAAATCAATAAGAAAATTGTCCTTGCAGTGGGAAATTACCCCAAAGATGTTCACTCCTGGACTGTCACAGCATGTGAGTTCAGTTAATGGGAGTAGATGGAGCTATTTAGGACAAGTGTTTGACACTGCTTCACTGCTGTGAAGGGGCTAAAGTTGAAACAAAGTCACTCTGTGAAGGACAGAACAGAATACACCCAATTTTAAAAATAAGTATCATAGAATTACAGAATTGTTTGTGTTGGGAAGCATATTTTAAGATCATCTAGTCCAGCCTCTCTGCCATGGGCAGGGACACCTTCCACTAGACCAGGTTGCTCAGAGCCCCATCCAACCTGGCCTTGAACACTTCCAGGGATGTGACATCCACAGTACTTCTGGACAATCTGTGCTAGTGCCTCATCACCCTCACACTGGAAAAATTCTTCCTTATGTCCGAGGTAAATCCGATCACTTTTAATTTAAAAGCTTTACTCTTGTCACTACAGGATATGGTAAAAAGTCTTCTTTCCATCCTTCATATAAGCCCCCTTTATAAATTGAAAAGCCACAGTAAGGACTCACTGGAGCCTTTTCCAGGCTGAGCAGCCCAAACTCTCAGCCTTTCCTGGTAGGAGAGGTGCTCCAGCCCTCTGATTGTCTCCATGGCCTCCTCCAGACCCGCTCTGACAAGTCTATGTCCTTCTTGTGTTGGGGACCCCGGAGCTGGACACGGTGTTCCAGGTGGGGTCTCACCAGAGTGGAGCAGAGGGGCAGAACCATCTCCATAACCTGCTGGTCACGCTACTTTTGATGCAGCCCAGTGTATTAGTTCTCTGTTGAAACACCAAAACAGACTATCAGGAGTTAGATACTACTTCCAACTTACTCCTGCATTTCTCTATGCAGAATACTGGGGAACAAGGCTGAGTAGATGAAGCCCAAGTTCAGGCTGCATGGTGTTTTCATTGGTGGAGCTGCTGCTTTGTTCTCCTGCCAGCAGACTGGGATTCTTTATATTAAAATATTCTAAAAGGAGTTTGTGATCTCCAGAAAACAGCAAGGTAGAGGTACCATAATGATGCAAAGTGCTGGTGTAACTTATTGTTAGAAGAATCCTGTTAGAAAGCAGCTGTCTGAGCCACTGGATCATCTTAATAGCCTAGTCTTATCTTTACCTTGTAAGGGTCCAGCACCTTTTCAGACAAAGAGCATTCATACATGCTTCTGTCACTTCAGAGGGCATGGCAGGGGAGGTGGGGCCAGGTAAAATCTTACCATGTGGCTCTGTGTTTGCGTGTTCCTGGAGTGCATCCGCGCATGTGTGCATCAGTATCGCTGCTTCCCACTGGCCTGGAGGGTGTTTACAATATGTGGGGCTGCATTTGCATTCTTCACAAGATACAGGAGCACTGCATTTGCTTCTCCATGGATTTTTCTTGTTCAGGCATGATGTGAGTGTTCTTGCTGCCAGCACAGTGAGGTGCAGCTGTGAAACAGGCACTCGTAGAGGACTTCAAAGCCTAGGAGTGAGTGTTTGGTTTTAGAAGCACTACACAGCCATTACCAAGTTGCTGGTAGCTGGGACATAACACTGCCTAGAGAGGCACTTCTGCAAGGTTTGCTTCTGACATGCTACTTACAAACCCACTCTGGTACACTTGCTAAATAAGCAGTTATCTTTGAACATCAAATTATGTTGGTGAGACCATATTTGCTGTGTAAGACCACTTGTTCTGGGTAGTCTAGCTGCTACACTGGGAGCCAGTTGTATAGCATTTTGCAATCCAAGTGTTGTGCATGCCTTGCATACATCATGTGTAAATATTTGGACAGAAATCTTTAGAGCATTTTTATTTGTTGAATTGCACATTGACGTTAACGGTTTGTGTATCCAAATGTTTTTCCGCATAATATTGAAGTGAACTAAATCCAACAGTGATGTCACTGAAGACTTTAAAGATACTTTCAGTGTTAAAGGTTACTGTCCATCTTAACTGTAAAATAAAGTTTCTTTAGAAGTGCATTAAAGGGAAAAGTCTACTTCTCTGTTTTTCTTTGTTAATCCAACCTTCTGAACTAAAGAAAGATGCTGGCATGAAATGGTTTCACTGTTAGTTGCTGCATGCTAACAGAGTTTCATTTCCATTGCAAGGCCTAGTGGAATTATGCAGTTTTCAGATTGGACTCATGCTCATGCCCATACTCGGCTGTTACCAGCATTCTGAAGTTGCTGTTCATGCCTGCTGCTGTAGTTAGACAGTAGCATCCCTTGGAGTCCAGCAGCCAGGGCAGTGTGGTGGCAGTGGCTGCAGTGACGAGCTAAACTGAAAGAAATACTCCAATGGCTGCCTTTCAGCACTTGGCAAGGAAATCCTTTTTATGTTAGTTTCAAGGTCGTCAGATATCATTATAGCCAAGTATTAAAAATTTCAAAGAAAGGAGGCAGTGTGTTTGATTTATAGAATAATTATCTAGCTTTCGCTCTAACTTGGCTTTGGCAATGGTTTTGCAAGCACTCGAAAATTAAATCCATTTTTTATGGCACTACAAGGTATTATCTCACAGCAAATGATAATTAAACACCTGTGAAATCAATTAGCCTTTTAAACAGGGAAAAAAAAGTTTTCCAATTATGTTTTTGCACCTCCAAACTTTCTAATTCCAGAACCAGCACTTGCAGAGCAGGAGATGAACTGTCGGTAGCGAGTTAAGCGGCGTTCAGATCACCCCAAAGCGTTGCGCAGCCGTAAATCCAGAGGCGAGCAGTTGGCAGTGACGGCGCCCTTCCAAGCAGGATGCGTGAGCCTTCCCAGCCCCGGCTTGGGCAGGCATCTCTCTGACACACAGCCGAGCTGTCAGCTCCTCTACAAAGGCAGTTACTCACTTGCTGTTTTCAATGCCAAGTTTTACTTGACAGTTTATTTAAAAGCCAACATACCTTAGTGGAAACCAAGCAACGAGAAGCTCCGTGTGACTGAGGGGGGTTTCTTCTCAGGCTCTCCAGCCAGTAGTTCAGAGCCGTCTGTATTAAGCATTCACACATGGAAAAATGGCCAGTTGGTTCATAGCTGAAAATGAATACACTGGAAAACCAAGAAACACTTCTCCATTTACCCTTGTGTTACAGGTTTTACTGTCTGTCTTTGTTGTAGTACTTTATATGATACAGAAACTTCTGGAAGATGCAGTGTGCATTCATGGGTTTGCAGATTCAGAGAGGGAGCCCTGGACATAGTTGGTTAAGTGCCATCACAGTTTTTTGGCTCAGGAAGTAAAAAAGCAGCTCTAGTCACATCTGACATCTACAGCGGAATGTGCTGATAGTCCCTGCCAAAGATGAGCTCCAGCATCTTCCAAAGATGGATTATGTGTGGCACTGTTAAAATATGTACTGCTGGGTTAAACCCATTGCATTTGATTTGAGTTAAACCTGTTGTATTTGGCTTGGGTTCTGCTCCTGTATTTCCATCAGAATTTTAATAGCCATAACATGCAGCTGGATTTCAGTGAATGCTGCATCACCAGAGAGGAAGAAGTAAGGTCAGGATGCTGTGGTTAGCATTCCCAAGGTCCCTCTAGCTGCTGGAGAAGCCACCAGTCATTTGTGTCTCAGGTTTTCCATCTATGAAACGGGAATGGTGATTGTATCCTGTAAAAAACATGTTGTCTACATGACAAGTGACATATACTTAGATAAAGTGTTACGATAATCACTGCATCTAAACGTATCTGCTGGTCTAAACAGTCTGTTTAGATTTTAGACCTCTCTTAAGTCAGTGGTGATGAAGATGTGGCATTCCAAAAAAAATAGTTTATACTAAAATTGATAATGAAAATATTTCCCAGGCTAGTTTATAATCTCTACAGTGTAGTGACATGGGGAAATGCTTAAGCTGTAGGAAGGAATGTATGGCATGGCTTATTAGTCACTGCAGAGCTTCTGCAGCCTGCCAGGGCTCCTTGGGATAATGGGGAACCAGGAATCCCAAACAGTCTTCTAATCCATGTGCTGATTGACATGGTCGGCACTTCAGAGGAAAAAAAAGAAAAAAGGGGATGGGGGAAGACAGACACTGTGTGTTGGATCAAGGAGTTAAAGTGGTAGGAGCATTTGGCCGGGCAGTGTTTCTCCTTTGGATAAGTGCCCACACAGCATTGCAGTGTTTACACCTGGGTGATCGATGGGGCCAAACATATTTCCTCAACTATGGGTGGTGGCAGGGAGGGAATAATTCAATTAAGTTGTGAATAAATTAGAATTGGTTGCAAATAGAGCTATTCTTTTGTGCTGCCTAAAAAGGTACTAGCTGTGAACAAGGTACACTTAATCATTATGAAAAGAAGCCTGAAAGTTAATAAAAAATACTTCTAATACTTACAGAGGGATGCCAGCTTTGGATTAAATCTTTAGCTATTTTAGTTTTGAAGACCCAACTGTCATTTTTAAGGCATATGCATTTCGGATTTTAACATGTTTGAATGCTGCAGCTGAGACCCAGGCCAAGCCGACCCTAAAATTGGCAGTAAAATGTTACCTCTGTGCAAGCGTGCAGAATGAAGAAATCAGGAATGTATGAGCAATAAGCATGTGCCCCCACTCCCCACCAGTCTTCTAATGTGGAAACCTGGAGCTTTCTGGAAATAAATACCTTCTGAGCAAAGCAGAGGACTCCTCTAAAAGCTTTTCTACAGTAAATGCTAGGGAAGATAAACTGCCAGAAGGAAAGGAAAGTGCCAGAAGTAGCGCAGCACTGAAGCAGCACAAGGAAGGAAGAAGTGCCCAGCCAGCCCCTGCTCGGTGCTCTGCAGTGCTGGTCTTTGCTTTGATTCTCTGGAGCCTGAAAAACCTCCAGAGCTGGGTAAAAAAAGAGGGTCTCATAGGCAGGTAAAGGAGAGCTGTCCACAGATGCTGGCAGGTCCAAGTTTGCAGAAACCACTGCAATTCAAGCTGGAAGACCATAACAAATGTCCCTGTCATCTTCAGATGTTACCAGCTAATGGTAATAAGTAGTTCTGGAAGCAGATCTAGCCCCCATTGCTGGCGAGAAGAGTAAGAGGAAACCCTGGAAGAACCTCTTCTAAACACTTGACTATTTTCTCTACAGCTTAAGATACCTCCTCCAGTTGCAAGTGGAGGTTCTCATACTTGATTGTCTCCCTGAGGTTTTGCTGAGATTAGTCAGTGAAGACAGTGGGGAAGTAAAGCCCGTTGTTGATGCAGTACTGATCTTTGCATTAAATGCCAGATTGGTACTTAATGTACAACATCAGTACTCTAGCTGAGAGGGTGTTCCTGGAAGTCTGTGCTAGCTCTGATTTCTCTCCTGGACAAGTGAAGGAGAAATTTCAAGTCCAGCAAGTACTTAACTCAGACACTTACCTTTAATCATAGAGATTATTTCACTCACTTCACTGAAAGTATTTTAAGTCTGGGTTAAGGGAAGTGCAGAGATGCTTTCAGGTGTAACGCTGTATGCTTTCTACTATGTGAAAAAAAATGTACATAAACATTTTGCAGTCCCTGACACAATGCTGGCAAAAATCAAACCTGCTGCTGTGTGCGTGGTTCTGTCTGGGCTGAATGTGAAGGAGTCTGAAAGTGAAAGTTGCCCTGAGCCTTCTGTCCTCACCATGGCCTGTGGGTTGGAGTTTCATTTACCAAGTGACATTTTTGTGGCCAAGGTCTCCTCCAAATGCTGCCTGGAAGTCCGGGAAAAAAAAGAAAAAAGTAATGGTCTCTGCTGCAAGCTTGACTCTGAAATACTGTTTGGTACATGTACATTATTTCCCCTGTAAGTGATGCTTCCAGTTACAAAGCTATGCTTGTAGCCTGACAGAAATGTTTGGGGCTGGTTACATGTGCTGCACAAAAAGTGTTCCCAAAGTTGTATTTAAACATGCTGGGCCATCTTCTGTCTTCCATTGCTTTGCATGCTGCCCATGAACTCATAGGAGTAAACATAGCACCTCATGTTTGCAGATTTCAAAGAGATGCTTGATCCCAGAGTGGTCTCTGAGGGGTTTAAAGTGGGCATGGGTCCCTTATCACTGCGCCCAAAATCCCATTGAGTCACCTTAAAGCATTTTGGTTGAAATTGCAGGGAAATTTGTTTAATAGAATCTCTGATGCAATTCATTCACTTCAGCAGCTCTTGATGTATATTACTTTACTCTGGATCTGTTCCTTCTGTGTTTATGGGTCCTCCCTGAAGGGAGTAGATATTTTGTGACCATACATAAAGGTTAGGATGGGGCTTTCTGTGTACATATGATGTAGATAAATTGTTTGATGACCATGAACTGTGCTATTACAGACCTCTGCAATAAATCACACGCTAAGTTTTAAAAGGCTCAAAAATAGGAGCAGGATTCTAACTGGTTTCGAGGTGGAAAATGGTCAACAAAATCCTCTTCGTTTTTTTTCCCTTTCTAAATCTATCCTAATACCAGCAAGTTAGATATGAAGGAAAAGGTGCCCAGTATAGGATGACACTGGGATATAGAAGACTTGCAGTGGCCTTTGTCTCTGCTTTCCTTTGTGTTCTAGTTTTGCCATCAATGTTTTGTGGATGATGTTGCATTCCGGGGTATTAACAGGATTTTACATTTTTGCTAGCTAATGATGGGGGGCTTCTGACTGGTGTATTCTAGCCCTATGGGGTATTCTATTTTTGGTATTTATTAACATTGTTGTCCTACAATGCAGAGTAAAAGCAATGAGCCTCAGACCTCTCAATGTGTAAAAAAGGAGTGCTTAAAAATGGCAACTTTTTTTAAAAATTGGTTTTTTTTACATTCCGGTCTCAATATTTTTCCTTCTGTGCTGTGTCAGTGCTGACTGGTGAGCTGGGACATGGCTGCCAATCTCTATCCCACACAGAGAAAAATAAAAAGCTGCCACTCAGATAGAATATGTATATATGTATTTTAACCAAAGTTGAGATAGGATTCAAAAGAAAAAAGGGACTTTGAAGTCTGTTTTGTAGTTTTAATTAATGCAATGAGGGGTTTTATTTTACTCTCAGTGGAGATAATCTTAATCCATTCACAGTGACCTTTTCTTGTGCAAATTAGCTATACACGCTTGTTTAAGCAAATGGGCCTTTGCAAGATGTCTCTTCCTAAAGACAGAGCTTATAATTGAAAATTGGCTTACTCCCATCTGTCTGGCCTGTGTGAGAATACAAACATAGATCCTGACTTCTTTGTATGTAAAATACAATCATGTATATGTGTATATGTATACACATAGACACACATACCAAAAAAATGGCTCTGCCTGCAGGACATGGTAAAATTAGACTATTGGTGTCAAAAAAATTCAGTGCTACAAGTTGCTGTCAAAATAGCATCTATGTGCAGAGTCCAGGACACTCTGGAGAAAGGAAGGTTTCAATCTGGATCATTTTGACTCAGCTGAGGTCAATGCCATTCACAGTTCCATGGGCTTGTCAGAAGTACAATTTGCTAATAACAGGCAGGAAATTGTTGGGATTTGATGTGTGGTTTTGGTGATTGATTTTGTGGTGATTGATGTAATTTGGGAAAAAAAGCCAGAAGTGTCTATCAGCTCTTTCATTCAGAGAAGCATGGATCATTGCAGCTATGTGACTAATTGCCAAAATCTGATTGTATATTCCTCTCTCCACACTTAACAATAACCACCAAGTGAGTCATTGTATCCCCCCATCCCTTTTTTAGTGCCTGCTTGATAAGGAAGTATTTCTTTGGCATAGTTTGAATATTTTTTTTGTTTTGTACAAATCTCCAGTGAACACAGTTATGCATGGCTTTGACTAAATCTGAATAGAAATCAGGGTCACAGAAGTACTGCAACTGCTTCGGGTATCAAAATATTTAGTGTGAGCTTGTTCTTGGAAGTCATGCACTGTTTATACAGAACTGGCTCATTATTGCAAAGGCAAAATTACTTCCTTCCTTATCAGTCTCATTACCACTCTCCCCAGCATTCTCCCATGGTGGTTGCTCCTGAGGATGAACAAAAAGGAGCCAGAGAGGAGACTGACACATGCATGGAGGGAGTTAGTTAACCTGGTGCTGAATGGTCTTGGTTGGGGATGATTTTATCCAGATGTGTCTCAACAGCTGTTTGCATTTTCACGCCCAGTTACTCTAGGACTCACCACTAATTGAATTTTCTCTTTTCTCCCCTGTTCTTGTTAGGTATGATTACCGTGAAATGCTGCACAATGCCACTTTCTGTCTGGTTCCCCGTGGCCGCAGGCTTGGCTCTTTCAGGTTTTTGGAAGCCTTGCAGGTAAGAGCTGCAGTTCAAAGCAGTGACTATGCTGGCTGCAATTCAGTGTGCAATAGCAGGGAGGTGAGGAGGAGGGAAATGCGTTTCATTTCCCTAGTGGACAGTAATCCACTTTGCAAAAGCCTCTATTCATACTTCTGGAGCAGTTGGCAGCTTCTTCCCAGGAGGGGCTGAGGCACTGAACTCATCTGAAGGTTGGATTGCACTATCTCCAGGAAAAGGGTTTCCCTGGATGTGATGAGGCTGAGAGATTGGTTTAGAATAGTATTTTGTCAAGCTGTGAAACTTCCCCTGGGAGACACTGGCCTTCACATGTAAGCCCTGGGGCACTGAAAATAGCTTTTTGTTTTCACTTAGCCAAAACAGACCTGCTTATGCATTGCCAGTTTTGAGATGGTGCTTGCTGAACATACAGAAGGTGGCCTGGAGGTGTTAAAGCTCCAGATGGAAGCTTCACATGAAGGTGGATATAAGCTGATCTCAGGGAGTTTGCATACTGTCTGGGACAGCACCTGAATATCCTTCACCTTTTAAAAAATGTATCTGTTAGTGGTCCCCTTTTTACTGTGGGCCAGCCACAGAAGGCAGTGCAAAAGGGCTCTGGAGTCCCTGTGGCCAGGCAGCACAGTGGTCAAGCCTGACACCTGCCTACTCCACCTTCTGCCTGTCTGGTGGGGGGTTCTTTTGGCAAACATCAGCCTAATCCCGGAGTCCTGTATCTTCAGTCAGGCATGTGAGGTGCTGGAACTACCCTGTAGGTCTGGCATGTGGATTTCCATGGGGGCTAGAGTAAGAGAAGGAGGTGCTTGGTTTCAGTGAAATGGCAAATGAGCACACCTTACAGGGTCCTGCCTCCAGGAGTTGTTTTGCCATTTGGGAAGTGACACAGTGTTGACAGTAAAGCTGTTAATGAATGGCATCCCATCCCTTTTCCACATCAATTATAAAATGTCCCAGCCACTGTTAAAGAGTATTGATCATTGCAGTGCTGAGCAGGATTCAGGTACCTAAGTGTAGGTATATTATGTCATTCTAGAAGCCCAGGGTACCCAGAAACCCTTCTGGCTTTCTGCTCCTTCTCCAGAAGGACTCCAGTAGATCCTGTGTCATGTCTGCCCACCTTTGATGCGTTTCTTGGATACCCTACATGCTCTGGACACATAGGTGTAACCACTGAACCCCAACACCTGCAGTCAAACTTGAGATCCAGGTTCTGGACTGTCACTTGTCTCTTTCTCCTACTAAAGAGAAGATTAATAGCCTGAAGAGTGCTGTTCTCTCTCCAGTCTCTTCAGAGGAAGAAGTGGGACTGGCTTATATGAGATGACAAGTCACTTCAGATTCTCCTGAAGAGCACTCCTTGGCTCTTCTCTCATCTGGGCTCAAAGTCACACAGCTTCTGTTAGATACATCATCTCAGGAGGAGAAAGCAAGGACTGTACCTCACAGCACAGCATTTATGGGCTCCTGGTCAATGAAAAAATGTAGGCAACTGAGGATTTCACTATCAGGCTAGCAGCAGTATTCACCAGTAATGATGTATTCCCAGTTTCTGTCTGGATCCAGGTGATGCTGCTGAGTGTTTTCTGGTTGGCTTTTTTCATGCACTGATGTACTTCCTTACAGAAGATCACAGTTGTTTACACATAATAATCAGTGCTGTAATGTAGACTTGACCAGTTTAAAATGCTGTGCATGATACATCTTACCAAGGAAGGTACAGCAGTCTGAAAAATTCCCCTTCATACCATCTTTTGGGAGGCCTGAACCTTAGTCTGGACCAAACTCAGAGCACTTAAGCTTGGTTTGATCCAAAAGAAACTGAACCAGAGCACAGGTTTGATAAAAATCCTCTGGTACTAGGTTATTTCATCACATCATAAGGTTTTTGGTTTGGATCTTATATTATGATTGAGCTGACCAGAGTATAGTGGTGATCATTTGTTTATGGAAATACTGATCTATTTGCTAAGTATTCACAAACTGCCAGTGCAGAAGAACTTGTAAAACTCATATAAGTTTAATTAGTTTAGACAGATCATACTGGTAGGAAATAGATAATAAATGTGTATGCTTTTTGTTTGTTTTAGGACATACAACAATTCTTATTTTTGTAGACAGGTGATGACAAATGAGTTGTATTTGTGCAGTTGCCTCTATTTGGAAAGTTGATACCAAACAAGATAGATAATTTAGTCCTTCATTAGGTCAGGAGTTAAATATAATCTCTGTTTTCTGTAGGGTTGTCAGCAACATACTATCAAAGTTAGGGAGGTTGTTCCCTGCTAAGTGGTTCACAAAGCAGCAAGGAAGGCCATCATTTTGTATTGAATTCTCCAGTGTTCCATCTGCTGCATTGAACAGTTCTGCCCTTGTCTGGCAGAGTAAGCACCAGATTGCAAATGCCACTGTCTGTACAAAACCCCACCTTTCGGTGCACACGAATAAGCCCAAAATGGAAAACCATAAACACTTGGGCTGCCCTGCTGCGGCTTTTGGCTTCTGGTGTTCTTTGCCATGTTGCCTCACCTGAGCTTGTGCAGAGAACGGGGTCATGGTATGGGGAGAGCTGGCAGCTGCCCTGGTGGGGACAGCTGGTGACGGTGGCCGTGCTCTGTGCCCACAGGCTGCCTGCGTCCCGGTCATGCTCAGCAACGGATGGGAGCTGCCGTTCTCGGAAGTGATTGACTGGAACCAAGCTGCCATCATCGGCGATGAGAGATTGTTACTACAGGTAAGAAAGAGACCGCGGCCTGCAGCACGGCAGTGGATTATTGCTGCCACCATCTAAATGGACGGGGGAGATGAATCCAAAAGGTCAGGCTTGTAAAAGATTTTTTTATCATGAAGGGATTTTCTGTGTCAGACTGGCTGTGAACTCATTTCAAATGACATCATTCATTATTTGACCTGAAGGTCATTGCAGCCACCAGGCCACATTTTTAAGTGCAGGAGACTTTTATTTTTGCAAAGAGCATGAAATCTCTTCTGGTGTGGAGCACTTGGATGCCAATCTGAGGTAGACCTGAGGTTCAGGTACAGTGATGAAAGGGAAAACATTTGAGGGTGGATTCTGCCCCAGTCCTTAAAAAATAGTTTATCCTCAGGGGCATCCTCAGGAAAGCAGGTATTTTCTCAGGCAGGAGTTATGATCTAACAATTTGGTGGGAAGCAGAATCTGTCCCTTTTCTGATGCATGAACCATGTAGCATTGCTTTCTGAAGCAGTGTTCATGTCACTTTTTGCTAATCCTGAGGTCATAGAACAAAAGTGCGCTGAGAAGTTACAAATTCTCTGCTATTTTCAGCATCCACTTTGGTTTTAAATGCACTATGGTTGTTTCATTTTTTTCAGCTACTTTAGTGGGTATTACAGTCCAAATATAGTCTGTAAATTCTGCAGAGAAGTTCATGTTAGGAGAAGTTCTTGAAAAATTGGTTTTCTCAAAGTGCCATTGCCCAGCAGAAGGCTGAGGTCCACAAGACCTGGAATAAACACAAAGTAGCCACTAAGAGCAGATTTTTTTTTTTTTCTTTTTTTTAAATCCTTGAATTTAGTGTTATCCACAGAGAGAAGCCCTCAAAGGTACAGGTATGGTGGCACCCTGAAATAAAGTGTCTTTGCAATGTCATCACATGGCTGTTAACTTGTCTAAAGAAGTAAATATTTGTGAAGAGCTGGCCTAGCAAGCCTTGCAGTATGGTGCCTATTCTACTTAATGTCATACAAACTGCAAATATAAAAGGGCCATTTGATTTTTCCTTCTGTGGACAGCACATTTTTTCTGAGCAAAATTATGTCTCTCTTTAAGTAATAATAATTTGCTGATCTTCATGTTTTCCGGTAACGTGCCATTCGTTCACTTCACACAGCTGCTTCCATATTGAACAGCTACTGCACTGTTATTAACAGTGTTTTTAAAGAGCTGGCAGAGGGCCTGAATGTCTGCTCTGGGAAATGTTTTTGTTATGTTACAGTTTTTCATTTCCTGTTTGAGAGCAACTCGGATGTTTTTATTTGCATATTCTCCTCATCATAGTGCTGGGAGAGCTTAATCCAGCCTTTCTGCATTTATTTGTGCAGGGTGGCTTTTCCCTCCCCCCCTGCTCATTGCTGAAATGACCTTTTATTAAAGTTCTAATAATTCCAATGTAATCACACCAGATTAGTATTAATACATCATTTTCCCAACCTGTCTTTCTGGACAAGTAGATTAATAGGCAAATGCATTTAAAATGGGAGCTCTGATTTTTCTTTCCAGCTGTTGTAACAGAGCCCCCATCAAGGCTCTTTTTAACCTTGACACTGTGCTTGCTGGCACTCACGAGCATGGTATGGTGTGTAAAATCATAACTTTGTGCAGTAACCTTTATAGTCAGAGCAGCATTCCCTTTCAAAAGGTGTAGTGGGGATTGAGTATTGAGTTCATGGGTTGCTTACACACATATGCACACACACTACACAAGGTTGCATATATTGCAATTAAACATTAAGCAAATGCTGTATCACCACTAAGAAGTGACTTAAATCTTGTCTTTGCTACTGATAATGTTTCTGGGTGTGATTAATATACATCTGTGCAGCCAGTACAGGTAATGCTTATTATCCTTCTACTTATTGGAACTGTCTGTCCAATCTGTGTGTCTGTCTGGAACAGGTTCTGTCTTTCATACTCCTTTTGCAGGGAGTATTTTACCTAAAGACCTATGTTTTACTTAAAGGGCCTATAGGGAAGGGGAATAAAGGAGTATCTTGGACAATCTGACCATTTTCCTCTGCTCCATCTTGCTGCAGTGCTAACTCTCTCATAAGCCCAAAGTGTATTATATTAGCAATGTCTCTAAGATGGTGGTCTAAGAGTTGAAGGGCTGAGAGAGCAAATATTGGCCCATCTGACACTGCACCCAGTGGAGCCATGGGCAGAGTGTCCAGACCTGGTTGCAAACTCTGCAAGTAAAGAACTTGCTGGTTCTTGTGAAAATTTGTTACATGTAAATTTTTGAAGTTGCAAATTTTCTTCAGGAAAGAGGTTTCATGGGAAATCATTTGATTTGGGAACATGTGAAAGCAAATAATGATCACTATCTCTTCTCAGAATATTTTAAGAATAAGCAGAGTGTGTTTTGGTCAGGAAAGTGTTGAATGTGGTAGGATGCAGGAAAACTTCAGAATAAGCTGGAATGCACAAGGACCAAATACATAGCCCCAGTAATTTCTTTTAAAACTAATGACTCAGGTAAAAGACGTATAAGAAACCAGTGTCTGAGAACAAGTTGCCCTAATTTAGTGGTTGGACTTGATGAGCTCAGAGGTCTTTCCCAACTTAAACAATTCTGTGATTCTAGTTAGAAATCACTAAAGTGTAGGTGCAGCAACACAACTGTTCATTTCTAGAAAAAGATGAACACAAAGCAGCAACATGTCCTAAATGCCTTTCTAGTGCTGTGACTAGCCCTCATCACTGAAGCAAATTTCAATTAAATCCCCTTGATAATGTCACTTTGCATTGTCCAAGTTGTACTGGAGGCTTTGGTCAATGTCCTGAGTTAAAAAATGGCATGTACACACCTTAGTTTTGAGAAGGACATGGGGTCAGTGAAAGATGCAGACATGAAGCCCTTCCCTTCTGATCTAGTGAGCAGTTACATTTTTTAATGGAAAAGTGCTGCAGCAGGACAATTTAGGGTTTATTTGTACGGCAACTTATACAAAAATTAATGTGTAGATTATGGAAAGGGCAAAAATAAGCATTGTTTTCCCTTGTGAATAACAGATCTTGTGGAAGATGTTATTCTTTCCACCTAAGGTAATTACTAAAATGCAGTTTGATCCACAGGCTCCCAAGAAGTGGAGTCTTACTTAAGGTGCTGCTGTGTTTTCCTGAGGACACTTAGTATTGCCATGCTGTGGTAAATGCAATTCCAGATCCCATTAATATACTTAGAATGTGTATAATATACTTGGAATTATTATTGAACTCTCAACCCTTGCAGGTACTAGGTTGTTAAAATACTAGTCCATGAAGAGTTTTGTGGAATAAAAAGCACAAAGGCTGCATGGAGGAGCTCCTTACTGTGCCACACCACTCATTACCGTAAAACAATCAAAAACTGAAAGCGGATTAAAAAAAAATAATATATTCAATATCAGAGGTTATAAAGGGCTGTGTCTCATTTGTTCTGTATCAAGGCTTTAACTGTTGACACACATCTCCATTGGACAGGAGTGCTGAAGCTCTACAACCTGCTAATGGAGGAGAGGGCTTTTCAGCAGCATATTAATTTGATGAGAATGTGTTGTTTCTAAAGCTTCTGACTATATTACATCTTGTATTACAGATTCCTTCTACAATCAGGTCTATCCATCAGGATAAAATCCTAGCACTTAGACAGCAGACACAGTTCTTGTGGGAGGCTTATTTTTCTTCAGTTGAGAAGATTGTATTGACTACACTAGAGGTGAGTAAAAATTGTCTGGGACCTTGCCAAGCAGTGAGATTTCTGTACCTGTCCAACTGCTCCTGTCCTCAGCTGGCATCAGACCTTGGTTTTCCTGACATGCAATTGGTCACTGGGAAAAAAGCTCGGCATCTTGATGAGTTTTCTCCCCTAAGGAAATACTTTCTTCATTATCGGAATCCACATTAGAAAACTGACACGGTGAAAAATGGGAGCTACCCAACACATGGAAAAGTTGTCATGTGTGATCTTGACTTTGCAAGGCTTTATGGCTTATGAATCACTATCCTTGTCACTGGTAGTAAATGTATTTCTTAAGAAACCTCTCTGGAATTCTTTCTGGAAATAATGCTACTGTAGAGCTCCTCCTTGACTATTCCTTAACATTTTGATGCCTTGTGATGGGGCTATTGATCTGGCTCAAGGAAGAGGGGGGGGTCATAAATGCTATGTCTTATCTTCATACACAGAAGAAGGGAAAGGCCTGATCATTCTTATAAATTATTAATAGATAATCATAATTAGACTGCTGTTAAAACAGGAGACAGATGATCTCAAATGTGGAGAGAATCCTTTCTGAATTCAGAGACAGAGGAAAGATGAAAGGCCCTTCAGAAGTAGGGCCTAGGCTGCAATTTCAAAAGCAGGTTTCTTTTCTAACTGTTTTGCAATTTTTCACGTAAATTTTTGACACATTTGTACCACTGAAAGCAGCTCACTTTGTAGGTGCAAATGCATTCGTCTTACACTAATGCTTCTGCAATTGCACCTGTCTTTGTGCACAGTTGTAATGCACAGTTGTTAAGGCTCCACATTTCCTGCTGTACCTGCATCCCCCTGAAAACTGCAAATGAGTGCCCATGGCTGATCAACCTCCAGCTGCTGCAAGGCAGTCCCTTAGGTTTTTCCATGCCAGTGAAGAAAACCAGCCAGGGAACATTTGCAGAGCCCCTGGCATAGCTATCCTCACAATGCTCCCATTGCCCTCAGAAGAGCATGTCTTCATCTGTGCTGCCTGTTGGGAACTGCTCTTCATCCTCAAACTCCTCATAAGCACTGATGAGGCAGTGATAATTACCACAGCCCACACCAGGATCAGACTCACAAAGGCAGAAGACCATGTGCCATTGCTCACAGTTTAATTAACCCTTACAGAAGTGCTCCCAGGGACCACCAGGTGCCTCCCACATCATCTGCCTTCCCTGCACGTGCCCTGTTATTGTTGGGGATTGCTGAAAGGTCAGGGGCACACGGCTCTCCCCACTGCCCCTCTCCTGCCTGCGCTGGGGCTGGACTCCAGGGCATGTAATCCACAGCTCCCACAGCCTTGGTGTCCATCACATCAAGTTCCAGTGCTCACACACGTGTCTTTAGTGCGGCTTTGGGACACATTGGCCCATGTGATTTCAGGAGCCCAAGGGACAGCAAAACCTCTAAAGCTGAAGCAGATGGGTAACCGGCAAGCTGGAGTTTCTGCTCAGAGCAGAAAAAACAAAGTGAAGACAAAAGTCTTCCCAGAAGATTTAGTTTAATGGAACCAATTAATGTATGCCTGGATTGAAGTTAATGTTCTGGGTTTTTTCATTTGTTTGGGAGACTGATTTTGGTTTGAGATTTTTTTTTTGTTGTTTTTAAATGTAGGGTTCTAAATCTTTTGAGAGAGCTAAGAGCGATTCTTTTCTTTTCACACGTTTCATATTTCAACTTGCCTAAGTAAAGTCCCAAGTTAACTTTCCTTAGGAAAGGATTAATACAGTTGGGAGTGACTTTTGTTGTCTGAAACCTGCAAGCAGTATATCCTCTTCTTAAAATCTAATGGCTGGAAGTAAATTCTTAGCAGGATGTTTGGTGTTTTTTTGTGGATGTGATCCATCTTCTGTTGTAATACTGTTGTATCAGAGTGCTCTGATGATTCTAGATATCATCAGAATAATCACTTGCCTGCTAACTGCTGTGCCACTGTATGTCCCTATCTGAGGATATCACCACAGAAAAAGTCTTCACCAAATCTGATGTCTGCAAGGACAGCCCTTTATTCTGCACACCTCTGGAAACCTTAAATCACATTTTAAGTTCCTTGATCATCTCAGAGCATTTGGTGTCTGTTGTGGTTTAACCCCAGGCAGCTGCTCATTCACTCTCCCACCAGCCAGGTCAGAGAGAGAACTGGAAGGGTAAAAGCCAGAAAACTCATGGGTTGAGATAAATACAGTTTAATAAGGAAAGCAAAAGCTGTGTACAAAAATGAAGCAAAACAAGGAATTAATTCACTGCTTCCTGTGGGCAGGCAGGTGTTCAGCCATCTCCAGGAGAGCAGGGCTCCATCACATGTGATGGTGACTTGACAAAACAAACACCATCACTCCAAATGTCTTCCTCTTCCTCCTTCTTCCTCCCACTTATATCGTGAGCATGATGCCATATGGTCTGGAATTTCCCTTAGGCCAGTTTGGGTCACCTGTCCTGGCTGTGTCTCCTCCCAACCTCCCAGGCACCCCCAATTTCCTCACCACCATGGCCATATGAAAAGTGGAAAAGGCCTTGGCTCTGTGCTAGCCCTGCTCAGCAATAACAAAATCATCTCTGTAGTGTCCACCCTGTGTTCAGCACAAATCCATACCACAGCCCCACAGCAGCCACTGTGAAGAAAATAAGCTCTACCCCATCACAATGACCTATGCCAAACAGCTCATAGCCCAAAATAAGATGTTTGAATCATTTGGCCAGCAACCCCCTGTAGCAGGCACAGAGGAAGTGCCCAGTACCTTGGACAAGGTGTGGGTCAGGCAGTGCTGCTCCCCAGTGTCTGCTGCAGACTGATGAGTGGGAGCCCTGGCAGGGCAGCAGTGGCTGCTGCAGGCACCATCGGGTGCATGCTCCAGTGTATTTGCACTTCTTCAACTTCATCTTCTCTTGAAGCAAACCCAAAACATCCCTGCACAGCACGCCCAGTCCTCCACTCAGGAAGAGGAGGGGAGAGGGACAGCAGAAAGTACAGAAAATAAATGCAGTATGCTTGGCTAGGGCCTATAGAAAAGCAGCAATGATTAAAGCAATATGTGAACTTTTTGAAGTGTGAGGATGAGGGAGACAAAAATATTGCACTAATAATGCATTCCAAAAAGAAAAAGGAGATCTTGCCAGAGATCCTAACCCCTTTCTTCTCTTACTAGACTTCCTGTCATGCCTCATCATTGGAGAGACCAGGTAGATGCTGTCTCTGCAATATGTGCAACACCGTACACTCTGCATTTTAATTCCTTGATGTCCTCCATGTTATCTTTTTTTTACACTTTTTAGTTCTCTTTCTGCCAAGTTTTCCCCCTCTATCCTGACAGACAGCTAGGTTTCTTATGTAGTCCCAGGAGCGTGATAAATGAGTGATCCATTTTTTACTGTGGTGAACCACCTCACAGCTGCCCAGGAGTTGCAGCAGCACGCTGGTGAGGTTTGTGTGGCTGAGGGCTCCCAAGGCAGCCCTGCCCCTGCTGGAGCTGCGCCGGCTCCGGGCGCGCCGAGGCGCGTTGAACGCCAGCCACGTGTTTGCCCTGCAGCCTCGTTGGCTACCAGTGGCCCGGAAAACTCCAACGCCCATGTAAACCTCCTGGCCATGTAAATTTACAGACTTCTACTTGTCCAGTTGTGCCCCAGTTCTGAGAAAGCAAGAGGGAGGAGCTGTAGTATTTATGCTTTGTGGTAAACACTCAAAAATAAATACTTTCCAGGTTCTCTCTTGTTTAGTGGCATAACTGGCAGTTGGGTAAACAACAGTCATTGTCTGTGTTTTTTCCTGTCCCCACTGCCATGTGGGAGATTTGACAACTGATACACCTAACTTTTCAACTAGAAATAGTCAGATACATTCTTGTAAGTGATGGCATTACAGTCCTAAGTCTGTTATTAGGAAAAAAAAGTTAAATTAACTTACTCATGTGAGCGAATTACTGCATATTAGCTATGGTAATTGGCTGTAGGCAAAATTCAGAAAATCATGCATTTAACATCTGCCCCAGTTTAGCAGTACATGTATTGCCACCAGCAGTGGATTGTCTCACACAATGTAACTGGTGTTTTAACCTTTTTTTGTCATGGCAATCAAAAATTCCAGGAAAACCACTGCTTGTGGCAATACTTATTCATGTATTGACCAAATGTCCCTGAACTAAAGAGCTTACAGAGATTTTTGCTTGTTTTTGGTTTTCCTACTCTTCAGTCCAGCCTCAGAGCCATGAAGTTTCACCCAGATACATCTGTGTTAAGGCCAGAGACACTGGGCTAGAACAACCAACATGTTCTTGGCACTCAAGCCCTGTACACTGCATAAACTGCCAGTTACATGAAAACCTCCTTGGGAGATAACAACAAATGAGCTGCAGAAGAAGGCAAGGCATTCCTTCTTAGCCAGCCTGGGGGAGAATTTATCCTTCACCACCCACTGGCCCTTTGCAGCATTCTGTCTCCAGACCTGCTAAATTCTAATGCTCCAAGGGAAGGCAAATCTCTAAGAATGTGTGGCTCAAGAGTGTATTGCACTTAGAAAGTCACACCTTCTTTGGAGGCTGAATTTGTCCTGTTAGAGATTCCCACCACTGAATCTTGTTATGCCTATGCAGGAAGTTTAAAGAAGTTCCCATCAGTGTAAGAACCACTCTTGTTCCTGCAATCAGGCATCCCATGTGAAGCAACTGTAATTTCATAAATACATACTAATTGTACGGCCTGGTATCTTTTTTCTTTTTTTGCTTGTGGTATTCTAGATGATAAAGTAGATGACCTAGCTATCTGTTCTGACCTTGAAAATCTAGGAATCTCTGGTTTTGGCCCTCTATAGAGTCAGACAGTAGTTGCAAAAAGATCTGTTTCATCCAACAAGGGGATCTGTTACAGAACTGAGACGTGGAATCAGTGATGTATCTGAATGCTAATATCCCTTTATAATTAAGAAAAAATTAATGATTAGTGCAGCCTGATTTGCTGAAAGTCTTTTTGGTTTTGAATTATCTCCTTATCTCCGAATATTACCTAGCTTTTTAAAGCCATCTTCAAATAATTATCTTCTGTGAGTTCTGGATAGTAAAGCTGACAATGAACTAATCAGGCTTACAACTGCTAAGATGCTCAAATAGACAAAATATTTGACTTGAAATATAAAATGCAATAAATTGTATGGTCCCCATGTCCAGAGAGACTAATGAGGTGCTCTAAAACCTATGGTGCAAAGCCTGAGCTGCTGAAGTGGTGTCAGAGTGTGCAGGTTCTGAGTCCTTTTAAGAGAGATCAAGGAGGATTGTCAAGTAATTAGTGTGCCTCAGCTTTTTGCAAAATGGGTAATGATTCCAGTCAGCTTGAGTCCCTGAAGCTTCTACCAGTGACTATGACAGTCTATTTAAAAATCATTACTTCTCTTGTTTTCCAGATTATTCAGGACAGAATATTTAAGCACATATCACGTAACAGCTTAATATGGAACAAACATCCTGGAGGGTTATTTGTACTGCCACAGTATTCCTCATATCTGGGAGATTTTCCTTACTACTATGCTAATCTTGGTGAGTGAATCCTTGCTATAATGTAGTAGCATCTGGAATCTCTAGTGGAATTTTGAAGTTTTGTCTTGGAGTAGCATGTGCCAAGTGACTTACAGTTCATTTCTAGTTAATGATGCCTTTCATTTATCCTGTCTCAATCTTTGCTGCCCACTGTAGACTGTAACATCTCTGTCTCATCAACATGCATCATGTGCCTCTTGCTTGCAAAGATTGTTTTAAAAAAAATCTATGTTCCTTCATACTTTTCAGTTGCTGGTAATTAATGCCTGAGTTGCTGACCCATTCATGGCCTGAGGGGACATAAGAGGAATAGCTTTTTCCTTTCTTTGTTTATTTGTGCTTGGCAAATTGGAAAAGTGGTAATTTACCCATGACACCTTTTATTGGAGTGCACACTTGGTGTAGATTTACTCTGCATACTATGTGTCTTCATATGGATCCCACTAGAAGAAATGAATAGGGCTTAGGTTCATGGCTTTTTCCTGAAGCAGAACTGGAGCAATGAGTTGTGCAGGTGAATGTGCCTCCAGGATGAAGGGATCCTGCTTACCAGACTGCTGCTACTTTTGGCTCAGCCTGTGCCATCCCACTTGTGTGGATTTGTACTGCTCACCTGCTAAAAATTGACAGTCACTGTGTTAAAAAAGGGAGAAGAAGGTTTCTGTGGTAATTCTGATGAAAAACGACTCTGACCCCACACTGATTAATTTAGATGAGGTTGAGAGCAGTAATGAAGGGTAGGCGCCAGTAGGATGTGTTATTCCAGGCAAAAAAGGAAATCATAGCAAGATAAAAATATAAAAATGGAAGGCAAGGATGCAAGAAGAATTATCAGCTCAGGATGTAATTGAAGATGCATGTGGATAGGAATCATCCCAGAAAGGGCAAAAATCTGACAGAGGCTGTAATGGAACTGAGGAAAATGAATAAGCTTCTGGAATTTGTGGAGATAATCTGTAAAAAACATCAAGCATCCAGAGCCAGGCAGCAAAACAGCCTGTGTCAAGAAAGACATTTGGCTGAACAAACTAAATGTCAGTATTGTGGGACAAACTGGATTAAAAAAGGAGATAACAGAACATCTGTGGAAACAGTGAGCAAGAAAAGGAAATAATTGTCTTGGAGTCCAGTATTTCAGAGTGGAAGTTAAAGGCGCAGAGTGGGAGTTAAAGGGAAGTATGATCTCCTCTGAAGCATCTGGTATCTGAGAGGAAGGGAGATGACCTAAAAAGACCTGGCAAGGTTTGCATTAAGTGCAGATTGTTTTTTCCATCCCTGAAGTCCTTTAATCTGTAGTAACTGGGGCAGTTTTGTCTTTACTGAACATGTCTCTCTTCACTTCAGGTCTGAAGCCTCTTTCCACATTCACTGCCGTTATCCACGCAGTAACTCCCCTGGTTTCCCAATCTCAGCCTGTGCTGAAACTCCTGGTTGCTGTAGCCAAGTCCCAGTACTGTGCACAGGTAAGCAGCACTGTTTGGCTGTCAGTCACAGCAGAGACAAACCACTCTGCCAGGAATAAGGAGCCTAGTGACTCAGCCCTATTTCAACCCCCTGTTACAATTCTGGTGTTTCTTTCCTCTGAGATTTCATGCATGGGACCTACATGCATGGGGAAATAAAAATTCTGAGTATAATGGGAGTGGAATAGAAATAGTAATTAAACCCATTGTTACATGAGACAGGTAGAATAATGACTGCACTTTAAAGATCAGCATTGTGTGTGCTGCAAACTGCACAAGGATGCCTATGCCTCTAGAACCATTACATGATCTTCCTTCCTCCCACTGTGACTTTTAATCTCATCAGTGCCAGGATTTTGGCTTCTCTAAAAAAAACCCTGGGGAGTTCAGTAGGAGCACCCTCTTGCAGTGGAGTGTCACAAGAGGTTTTGCCTTTAATGAGAGCCACAGTAAATCAGTCACATCTGTATCATGTGGCTGAGATAGAGACTTCCCAAGTTCCTATCCAACCTATATTTGCCTGAGAGGATAGATATTGTAAGTAGTCGGCTTAGGTGAAATCAATGTAGGAAGTGTTATTTTTATGCAGATTTGTTTCATTGCTTTTGATTTTGAAATTCCTAACTTGAATTTAGCATGTCTGTCTGGAAATCTGAGACCTTAGAATATAGAACATATTGCCACAAAGGTCTTTGATCATGGTCCAATATTCTCTTTCAGATTATTGTTTTATGGAATTGTGATAAACCCCTCCCAGCCAAACACCGCTGGCCTGCCACTTCTGTGCCTGTCATAGTCATTGAAGGAGAAAGCAAGGTAGGTGGAGAGGAGCATGGTAAAAGGTTGCCTGCATTCTCTGACGGGACAGGAATTTATTTTTGCAGCGGCTTTAGTTAAAGGTTTGTAGTTCCCAACAAAATGACAGCTCCCTTCTATTCCTTGGCCTTTTGTACCAGCTTAGTTGCAGATTTGTGTTTCATGGATGGGCCCTGTGCATTCAGAAATCATCAGTGTGACAATTAATGCCTTGAATATGAGATTCACAGGTGGGACCCAGTTTTGAAATGTGACCCCACCAGCAGATAGTGCTCACCCCATTGTTGGAGATCCTATCTCTCTGCAGGTGCATGAAGGTAGTGATGCAGCTGCACTCACTGAGTCTGAGAAGTCACATGCAAGACTTGGGGGTCAGCTGTGGACTCAAAACCAGAGTTAAAAATGAGAACATGCCTTTGAAAAGTATCTTTTTTTATGGCCTTGTGAGGTACTGCTGCCATCAAAAAAAAGGAAGGAACATGGAACACTTGTGTAGGAACAAAATCACCATGTCATCTCCTGCTGTGCAACACACATGTCTTGTTTGTACTTTCACAAAGTGAAAATAGATTACATCAGATGAGAAAAGAGGTTTTTTAAATTCTCACTGAAGTGGATGAATCCTTTCCAAATGTAGGCCTGAGAGAAGCAAGACTTCTTGCTTCTAGAATCTGAAACAGATTTGAGCTGGACCTCTCTGCAGTGTCTGTCAGCTGGCTCCAGAGCTCTGCGTTGGCAAAGGGAACTTTTAGTTGTTTTGCCTATACAATCCTCTTTTGGATCTGTTACCTTGTCTTTGGTCTTTTCTCCTTGTCACCTTAAGAAGAGACAGAGAGCCCTGCAGGGTTGGCAGCTAAAGGCTCTGGCCTTAGCTAGCCATGTAAACCGTATCAGGAGAATTGCTGCAGGGCCAAGAAAGGTTGTAGAGATTTCTGAGCCTTTTGAATGTTCTGGGTGTTTTTATTTTCTTTTTTTAAAACTAGCAGAGGTGAATAGAGGAGAAATCTCTGACCAGTTCTATAGTGTTTGTAGAAATTGGCCTCAGGCACTGTTTAGATTACAAATGAGTCTCCTGAGTACACAAAGGTGTGTTTATAGTGGACAGTCTCTTCCCTCTAATATCCCAGCATATGCCAAATGGCTTCTTATGTGCAAAGCTGTTCTTTTGGACCATGCTTGTAGAGCCAGAGCAGCACAGTTCAAAGGTTGCACAAAGGAACTGCTTTTTATCTCCAAACTTGGCCAAGGCCTGCTGGCAGGCACCAGTACTCCATGCAGCTGATCATGGTGGTCTGCCTTTACCAAACCTTCACTCCTCCCTTGAAATCAAATATTATAACACCCATTTTACCAAATGGTACTTTAGCTATAAAAAAATACATTGCAAGTCCTGACTGTTGTATTATTTAAAAATTTTGCACAGTCTGTAAAAGATTAGGGATGAGAACATGGGTCTCCTGCTGGCTGCTTGCTCTGCTTCATCTTAGTGTAAGCAAAGCAAAACCCTCAGCCCCAGCCAGATCACCTCATCATCAGAGCCCTGCCTCCCTGGAGCGAGGCCATCACAGTGATGAAGGGGTACTCTCCAGACAGATATTGTGAACATCCTGATTATGGAGATAGATCTTTCTCTGAATCAAGGCATAGATTCCAAAGACTTGTTCCCAAACAGGTTGCAGGGGATGTAGAACTGACCATGTCAATTAGGAGGGTTGTGTAAAACTTCTACATGTTCCTGTTTCCATACAGTCCTCTTACTGGGCTTGACCTTTGAAGTGTTTTCTTGGCATAGTAAATTGGTAAAGAAGTCTAGTAACTAACCAGGCTATTTTCCTAGCAAATGAGGGAGACAAACTGTGTTGTGTCCTTGTTATTCTTCCTCAGCTCTCAAAATGCTGTTTGGTCTGATAAAGAAACCATATGGGTTTTCATTTCTTGCTGTTATCGTTTTGATCCAGCTTTCCAATCTATTTCCTATATTACTTTGAGGACTGTCCTGCTGTATCTTTAAAAAGCTTATTCTGTATATAAGTTTTTTATATATAGAATGGTTTGGGTTGGAATGGACATTAAAGACTAGTGCCAACCCCCCTGCCATGGACCAAGAAACCTTCACTAGACCAGGTTGCTCAGAGCCCTGTGCAGCCTGGCCTTGAACACTTCTAGGGATGGGGCATCCACAGTTTCTCTGGGCAGCCTGTGCCAGTGCCTCACCACCCTCACAGTAAAAAACTTTGTCCTAATACCTAATCTAAACCTACTCTCTGCCAGTTTGAATCGATTCCCCCTTGTTCTGTCACTACATGCTCTCATAAAACATCCCTCTCCATCTTTCTTTCAGACTCCCTTCAGGCCTGACTGGAAGGCCATTTAAGAATGTGACTTTTTAAAATGCTACAATACCTATATAATTCTTCATGCAGATAAAGCTCGATTTGGATTCTTTAGCATATTCTCCTTTTCTGGTGGAGAATATTGCACTATCCTGGTAGTATTACATCCTTCACACACAGCCTGGGCTGCTTGGTTTCCCAGCTGTGTAAGCTTATGAAGGCAAAGTCCTTCTCAGTGTTCATTACCTTTGATCCTCACACCCTGTAGGAGAGCAGAGGGACAGTCCTAGCCACCAGGGAAAATGTCTTACACAAAGAAGCTGTATGTACATCTAATTATCAGTACAGGCCAGTGCAGTTTGTCACTAAAGGAAGGCAGCCTGCTGCAAAGAGGGAGGTCTATTCAGAAATTACTCCTCAGATAGAAGGTGTGGGCTGACTGCTGGGGTGACAAAAATGACACTCCTTCACTTTAGAGCTGAAGGGTCCTTTCCATCAGACAGAAATATGCCACATACCTCAGACAAGAGGAAATAAGAGTGAGGAATAAAATTAAGTATTTGCCTTGGAAATTAGTCCTTCAAGTGATTTTTATTTCCTCCCCTTCCTGCCTTGAATACCCACAGGTTATGAGCAGTCGCTTCCTACCCTACGACAACATAGTGACAGACGCAGTGCTAAGCCTGGATGAGGACACCGTGCTTTCAACCACTGAGGTAAGGGTCTCTGTAGTCTGGGAGTCTGCTTGGCTCCTGGGCTTAGCCTGAGCACTGCAGATATGCTCTTCTCTTGGCTTTGCCAGTGAGCAAATGTTACAAGATTTCCTGCCACGCTCCTCAGATTTAACGTGTTGCACTTGTTTCAGCAGCCCCGCACTGCCTGCCATCAGAGGAGCTTTTCGCCCTGGTTAATTGGCTCATCATTAGCATATGGTTCTTCCGTTATTTATTATTTTAGTAACATAGCTGCAGGCGGGTGTAGGCAGCCAAGAGCAGTCAGCTTTAATATTCTGCTCTCACTTTTCTGATGGGGGTAGCTTCCCCCCCAGGTTATCACTTAGAGGGTGTAGGTGGAGACGGGAGGCTTTTCAGCAGAGGGGGACTGGTATCACTCCAGAATTCAGCATTGCCACCCTAGTGCAGAATTTCACTGAGGAATGCTCTTTCCCCATTGTGTCAGCCCATAAAATTGGAGATCTTTGCTGCTAGTTTAGGTGCTCGAGTGTCTGTGCCAAGAGCAAGATAGCACTAAGAAAAGAAAAATACTGTAGAAAACCAATTTTTACAACTGGGATGAGTATTGATTTCTAGAACCTCTTCCTGAGAACCACAAGGGAAACCGATGACAGTTTATATAGAGTGCAATATTTGGGAAATACATTATTAATGATGGCCAGGGAATAGGTTGAAAAACTCGATTTTCTTTTGTTTTCCCTTTTTTCCTCCATGTCCATGGTCATTCTGCTCTCCCGACTTCACCTTCATAAAAATGCATTTCTGTCAGTGATGGGGATCTTTCACTGATGCTGCCAGTACTTATATATCAGTGAAGAAGTGTGTAACAGTAGTCTTTAGTCGCTTCTATATACCCGAAGATGTCACTGAATTTGTTCTAAATGGATGAGATTGCAACTGCTCTTCTCCCCTGTACAGATGTTGTGCTGTGGTTAGGCTGCTCAAGAAATAGCCCTCTTTAACTTCAAAAATGGAAAAAATAGTTGACATTGAACCTGTTTGTTTCCAGTGTTACACCTTGGTAGTTTCTTCTAGATGAGGAAGAATACGGATGCTGCCAAAGCACTTGTGTGCAAAGCTCTGCACGGCCCAAAGAAACTCCAAAGCAATAAAAGACATTTCTCCTTGGGCTGGACTTCCTAAGCAGGTTCTTGCTCAGGATGAAGGGTCCCATCTTGACTGCCCTGGGGATCATGGTAATACCTCTAAGGGACTTCATTGCACTGACAGGGTATTTACAGCAATCCAGCCTGTGGATTCCATGAGGATTTGAGTCTTTGTTTTGTTTTAACTGGTATTTAGCCATCCTACAATATTCAGAGTCATACAGGCTTCTGGAAAACATATGAAATAGTGTTTCTCATTCAACTTGGCCATGTTTTACCCTAAATATTTTGAAGCACAAATACTTGTTGTTGAGTGAGACAACCTACACTTTTCTTTGTGGTTTTGTTGCTCTGATTTGTTTTCTTTGTTGCTCCTGTGAGCAGCTTGCAGCCGATCCTGTGTGTTTGTGCAGTGGGTATTTGCTCTATGAGCTCCCTGGTCCCTGTGCTGCAGACAGAACCAGCTGGCCAGCTCTTGCTAGAACCCACCTTGCAGGTCCAGCATGTCTCTGCCAGGGTGCCAGCACCAGCAGCTCTGCTTGGTGGCTCTCCATGAAGACAGAACTCTCTATTGCTTCACTTCCCCCATGGCACAGCTTATACAAATGTGATGTGACATTTCCTTTGAAAGTAGCTGCTCATGGAGGGTTGTGGTGGCACAGCTACAAGGCCCAGAAAAGGCAGTTTAGAAACATGGTCAAAGACAATCACATTCCCATTGAGAGCAGCAGTCACCAGGCACATCCTCTGGACTGTCTGGCCCTGGCGTAGTAAAGGTTTTCCATTCTCAGTGGAACGGCGCGCAATTGTTCTGTGACAGGAGCTGTTCCACACACACAGGGGGGTGTGTGTGTGTGGGAAGTCATTAGAAATCAGTGTGGGTCATGATCCAGAGGTTTAAGAGACTGCCAGCTTGGTTGGGTTTTCCTGGTGATCAGCTGAGAGTGGCAGTGCTGCTGGAAATTACTTTGGTTGAGACCTGAGGGGCTTTTTTAATAAAGGGAGTTTTCTCTCAGGGTGGTTGCTTTAGTGCATCTCCCTAGTGCAAGGGCAGATAGTTGAAAGCACAAGAGAGGGCACTGGGTGCAGCAATTTTATTCTTTTTTTAAGTTTGAGATTCTCAGACTTCTCTAAAGAAAACAGATGTCACATTTTATGGGAAAGGCCTTTATAGGGAAAAAAATCCTTCAGTTCTTTCATGTGGTATTGATTTGGATGAGATCAGAACTATCACAACGGTAACTGGTTTGTGCACATTGTCTTTCTGGTTGGCCTCAGATTCCTTGAAACAACTTTAAAGAAAATAACCAGGCCCTAACTTTGTATTTCAGCCCATGTGCGACTCTTCTGTTTCATAAAAACACTGTAAATGTGAGAAGTCTGACAGTAATCAACACAAAATGAGACTGTTCTCAGAGCAGCTATTCTTTATCTAACCTCTACACCTTTAACTTTGACTGCATTCTTGGAAGGCTTTTCAAACATTTTTGAGCAAAGTTTTAGGTCCCTCTGGTACTGAGGGGAATCTAATGTGCAGCGCAGAAACAAAGCCCTCTTTTTTGGGTTTGGCTAGAACAATTAGAATTGTGTATAACTCTTACAAAATTTCAGTCTAGATTGAGGCTCAAAAATCTAAGTTGAAAGGGACGGACTGCCAACCATTGATAAAATCTTTCCATATGTATTTTCACCAAATTATTCTCAAGTATAATGCTGACCATCCTTTCTCAAACTACCCCCATCATCCCTTTTGATGACTAGATTATCACTAGATTTTGTTTGGTAGGGTCATGGGGTAGCAATGTCCTGTCACTTCTCAATTCTCAGAGATCTGAGTTATTAAAATAGTTACAACAAGACAATAAAATTTAAAAATACCATTGGCAGCATTTGACATGCTCTTGTGGCTCATACAATATAAAGCATTTTCCTTAAATTCCTTATACCATTTAACTAAATGGAAATTTTATCTTCCTCTTTATTAAGCTATATCTTGAACCTTTTTGGTCATACTGACCAAAAAGTCATTGAGTCATTTTTGTCATATGACTGAGATGGTCTTCAGAAGGCTCAAAACAGTGGGAAAATGTAAAAGGACTCCACACTGACTGTCTGTTATATTCTCACTGAGCCACCTTTACCATTTAAAGTGTTTCACCCCTGATTTTCCAAACTCTGTGTTAACAGTAATAAAATGGTGCAATGCACAAAGATGTACAAAAATTTCAGTTTACCACATGGCTATTACCCCTTGCTGTTGCATCGATGTATAAATACATGCACCTACACCCATTCTTTCTGTAACTTGAAAAGGTTTGATATGTAAAGGGCAAGGCTGAAAATGTTAATGTAATGCTGTGATGCTCTAGACTCCCTTTAACAGGAACCATTAAAATGTGCATAATTATAGGGCAAAATGTCAAGCAGTCAGTTTAATTTAGTGATGAATACACAGAATTACCGTTTTGCAACAGTTCCAAGGTTTTGAATTGTGAATTAGTGGCAAGGTAGTGTTTTGTTTTGTTGTCATTTGTTGAAACAGTTTCTGTATTCATTTGGCCTGTACCTTTGTCCACAGGTGGATTTTGCCTTTACAGTTTGGCAGAGCTTTCCAGAGAGGATTGTAGGGTATCCTGCACGCAGTCACTTCTGGGACAACACTAAGGAAAGGTGGGGGTATACCTCCAAATGGACTAATGACTATTCCATGGTATTGACAGGAGCTGCTATTTACCACAAGTAAGAATCCAGAGCATCTGCTATCCTTCTTCTGTATGAAACAAAATAGTAAAGAGGGGGTGGGGGTGGGGTGTGAAGAACATTCTTCTGGGGAGGGGAAAAATGGAAAGATAGTAAGTGGGTCTACTTTTTATGGGGTAATAATTTAAGTTCTTGGTTTGGCTCTGGAGATCTGGTAATCATTACTGCACTTGTTGGTCTCTTTGAAGTCACTTGTGTTTTGAGGCAGTCGGACTGCTCTTTTTAACATCAGGAATTACACACTTCAAAGAGTTCCTGAATTCATTAAGCTGCTTGGCTGAATGGCCTGTAGCATAGCAGAAAGGAGGTTACTTCCAGACCAGCTCTGGGTATGTGTTGGCTGAAAGCTGCAAACTGCAAAGTCTTCTGGCTACTCTAGAAATGTAGTACAATGGGCATGTGACAGCTCAGCATATATTGCAGCATGTTGGAGAAAACCTATGTTGCTAGAACTTCAGCAGACCAAAGTCCTCTCTACATTTAAAGAAAAAGAAAATTCTGGAGTCTCTAATCCACCCCCACAAAGGAGAAGACAGGCCACAGGTGTTGATATAGACCCAAAGGAGAATAATTTCAACAATAAGAACAGTAGTAGGGCAGTTTTAATAAGAGTTCTTTCCAACTGAAGAGTTTAGAAAGAAAATATGGAGGATGAATTCATCAGTGTTGTCGATCACATTGTAGCACTGTGGGGCTCTCCTTCCTGCTTGTCCATTATCTTGATACTTAGGCCCACATTGTTTCTTTCAACCTGGTTGCAAAAAAGGCATCTTCCTCCTTCAGCACTGTTTACTGTCTTGATGAGAAACTGATTTGTTTTCTTTTCTTGTTGGTGGGTGAGACCAAAGAATGCTTTGGGAGTGCTACACTGGAAGTTGAGTACAAAACTTGGGTCTCAACTGAGATAGAAATGTCCAGGTACCCTGGATTCCTGAAAGCCCAGTGACTTGTATTAATAACAGTGCTGTTGATTTTCAGATATTATCACTACCTGTACACTCATTACCTGCCTGCCAGCCTAAAGAATATGGTGGACCAACTGGCCAATTGTGAGGACATCCTAATGAATTTTTTGGTGTCAGCCGTGACAAAATTGCCTCCAATCAAAGTAACACAGAAAAAACAGTATAAGGAGACCATGATGGGACAGGTATGTAATCACAGCATGTTTTAGCAGTTGGGATGTATTGATAATGTAACAAGGTCACTTCTAGGTTAGGCTTACAGAGTGATACAATTCTGTCAAATATTTTTGCAGTTTCTAGTTTAGCAGAACTGTAAATAGACTTTAGATATGCTTATTGTAATGAAGGAAAAGGAAAAATAGCAAACATTTACTGTGGATGCTGCTTCCCTTTATAGTTTTCTGACATGGTGTTATTCATGGTGATCCCAAACTCCTGGAACTGATGATTGTGGTGTCTGAATTTCAGTTAAACGCTGATGTTCTAATAAAGTATTCTAGACCCAAGACGTAGTCATGGAATGCTAGAAGCATAAGTAAATCCCAGAAAGATTTTCTATTTTTTATTATTATTAATTAATATAATGTACCAAGCTGTCCCTGTGCTATTTTAAATTTATATAGTGTGATTCAAGCACTGACACTGAACTGTCACAACAGAGATAATTTGTGATATGCAAGTGTTTTTTCCCCACAGGGACCATTTTATCCCACAGTCATGCCATCACTGATTAGCAGCCATGAAGTGTTTGCTTTAGGTCCTCTTCCAGCTACTGGATAAGCCTTCTGTCACTGCAGAAGTATCTCTAGTAACAGGGATACATGATAGTGTGGGGACACTTGTCCTCCTACCCTGTGTGAGACAACAATAAGGGGAATAGCAAGTCCTGCAAAACCTGCAAGTTCTGACCAGCCTCCCATCTGTGCTGCCAGTGTCTGTGATCTCAGTGCAGAGAGTACCATGATTGCTAGGGGGCAGGTGAAAGAAGAGCCCTCAGTTTTCCCCTCACATTTTCTCCTGGTAGCATTGCTCGGATCTTTGACTGGGGAGTTGCCATGCCAGGTCGTAAACTCCATTATCTCTGTGTCACTGTGCTTGCACCTCAGGGATCGGTACCATTGGTAGCATTCAGCAATTCTGACTCATCTGGGTGCCCAGGAGACTTTCTGTGAACAAGAAGGTGCCATCCAGAAAGTACCTATTGCTTCCAGTTTCAGCTTCACCTCTCCACAGGGCCGTGCTTTGGCTGTTTGGCAAAGTCTGAGCATTCATTTTTCATCTTACAGCACGGCTGACTCGAGTCAGCCATGAACCATAACTCTCTCCTAAAGACAAGTTGTTCCTGCAGCTTTGGGAAATGTAATGGACCATGTTCATAATTCCTTGAAAGACAAATAAAAAATTAACATAACCTCAGTGTTGTGACAGAGATGAATAGTCATATGGAAATTCAGTGTTAATGACCAAAATACCTGCTATAACCCTCTAGCAACAAGCTTTTACTTGCTCTTTAGTGGCTCTGTATAATCAGGAGGCTGTAATCAATGCACACTATAACCTACCACTTGAGCTAAACTGGACAGGCCTTGGACCAAGATCAAGTCTGGTACCAAATCATTTGGCAAGTCCCTGACTTTATCTGTTTCTCCATGTTTTAATTTACATCCTTCGACTTTATGAATTTATATTTGTTTTTAAAGTATAGTGGGAACATAAGTGCTATAGAGAGATGCATGGGTAGTGGCACAAAAAAACCCTAGGTTCTCAGCATACATACTTTATCTTAAATAATAGTTTTATTATGTTTGTGAATGTTCTTTAGGTACAGACAAAGAGTAACAGCAGTTTAAAGCTGCTAGGGTCTTTTTTTTCCAGAGCTGCTGTGTTTCAATTGTCTTCCACTGGGATTGCAGCTGCCCTGAACTTTGGAAAATCATGCCAGAATATTTTGCATGTATGCAGTCAAAGACCATGATGTTTTCCTTGGGTCAGAGTTTAATATGATGTAGTGTGGAACTCCAGTTCATTTTTTGTGTCTGTGAGACAGTGCTGTCTGATGCACTGGACTTGGCCAGTGGGATTCCTGGAAGCACCTTGTTTTTCACTGCAAGGCACCTACACACATGAGTAATGCCAAGCACATAAGGACATCTACTCAGTTACAAGCTGGTTGAAATCATTTATGTATAAATTTCTGCAGATATGAACTGCAGAAGTTGAGGTTTGACCCTGAATAATTGTTTTCCTCCCATGGGTGAAGACCATGCCCTGGGCTTGGGTGTGCACCTCTGCTGGAAAGTGGTGGCCTTCTTTTTTTTCCTGGTGGTTTTTAAGAACTTGTTGTATTTCTGAAATAGCTGGAGGATTTGAAGAAAAGAATAGTGAGGGATAGGGTGAAATAGAGTGCTGGAAAGATTTGGGAGGACTGCTTGTGGGTGTTGTGTTCCACAGGCTGGCTCGTGGTTGAGCTCATGTTTCCACACTGCCCTGTCCTCCGCTCTGTTTGGGAAGTCAGGGGTGTCCAGCTCACCAGCACTGGATCTGCTGTGGGCAGGGTGTTCTTCCCCCTCTTTGAGCCCTCCCAAGCAGGTTCCAGCCGCCACAGAGCCGTGTGCCCCCGAGCCTGGCGCGGCCCAGCTCCCGCCATTCCCGCCATTCCCGCCACCCTGTGCCAAGGCCGACCCTGATCTCTGCTCTCCTCTCCTCACAGACGTCCCGGGCCTCGCGCTGGGCCGACCCCGACCACTTTGCCCAGCGGCAGAGCTGCATGAACACTTTTGCCAGCTGGTTTGGCTATATGCCGCTGATCCACTCGCAGATGAGGCTCGACCCTGTCCTCTTTAAAGACCAGGTCTCCATCCTGAGGAAGAAGTACCGAGACATTGAACGACTCTGAGGACGCTGCTGAGGGGGCCGAGCCGCCCTGGCCCGTGTGGGAGCCAGACTGTGCCGCCGACAGCGAGCGCCCGACCCCGGCGCCGGGGCCGCTGCTCCGGACTGCGCCGCACGCCGGCAGGCTGCTGCCGCTGGGACTAGGTCGTGTACAGTTTCATTATGGAACATTAAATAATTATTTTTGAAATGATTGCTATGCAGGTTTAAACTTTTTTAATGATCAAAAGAAAAAAAAACCCTATTAAAAACAGAGTTCTTTCTTTAATCAAATTTGTGTTGGTTGTGAATATTTCAGAGCTGCCATTTCTTTCTTTTATGCATTTGATTGTCAATGCAATTTTCATTCCTTTTTCCCTGCACGGTTAAACGCTGGAATCTCACTGGCAAAAAATGCAGCAGGTTCAGAAACAAACTGAGCACAAACAGGACAGAACTGAAGTATTAATATTTCTCATTTACTACCAACCTTTTTTTCCTGTTTTCCCCAAGCTAGTAGCAGCCCCTATGGCTAAACTCCTTTGGACAGCTGGAAAACTGGAGAACCACCAAGGAACCAAATGAGAGGGTGTATCCTTCTGTTTGGGGACCCCTGTTTTAAAGGCAATCAGCCTTGCTTTGAAGGGAGAGAGGAGCATTACTGTGGAGGAGCGTGACATGGAGCACAGGGACACCCACGCACTGCAGGGCTGTGTGTTGTGCTCAGAGAGGCACATCCTGAGTGTTCCTGCCCATGTATGGCAGAGCAGCCCGGGGCAGTCAGCATGGCTGGCATGGTGCTCCTGTGGGACACCCAGAGCCTGTGCAAGTCCTTGCTGTGGGCAGTGGTGCCACTTGGCAGCTAAACATCCAGAAGCAGCTTCGTTCTGAGGGTAAAAGGAGTGTTGACAGAAAGCAAGAAAGCACATCGGTGCTTGCAGTGCAGGAATTTGGCCTGTAACTGGCTTATTTGAAATCAAAGCATGGGCTTCTCTTTTTTCCTTTTTTTTTTTTTTGGAAGTGCAAATATATAGACAAATTCCCTCATGGAGGTCTGACACCTGAAGTAAAGCATATAGTCAGATTCTGGGTCCTGGCAGCAGTGGTGTTCCCAGGCATGCTTGGGGCAGGGTAACTCACACAAAAAACCTGCTTCTGAAAGATGAGTGCTGCTCATGCTCCAAAATGGTTTTAGCATTTCAAATATTTCAAAATATAATATTTCAAATATATCAAAGTATTTTTTAATTGAAATATTCCAGTTGTTTATTTCTTTGTAATCCTTTGCTTATTTATGTGTTTCTTTACATTGAAGTATGAAAACAGAAGCAGTGATTTGGGTCAGGAAGATGCCATTCCAGTTTGCTCAGAAAATAAGCACTTTAAAAATGTTTCAAACTCTCACATTTTGGGGTGCTCTGTAATTATCCCCACCCCATGAGGAGCTCTGTTAAGTCACAGGAGAGGGTTTAGTGCCGATGCCCAGAGGACCAGCAAGCCTTTCTATACCTCACTTCTTTGTAAGCAGGAAATCTGGTAGCAGCGATGAAGAGGAGTGACTCTTCAGTCACCACCAGTCCCAACTAGTAGGGGTGAAGAGTAATGGGACCAGAATGACCACCTGTTTCATTCAGGCTCAGGCACCAATTTAATATGCAGCTTTAAGCAACTTGCATAACCAGGGCATGCCTCAGTTTCCTCTTTGTAAAAGTAATAGTTACTGATTGTAGAGAGAATGCTGTGAAGCTTAAATAATTTCTCTTGCTAGTAAGGTCATTATCCCTAAACAGAAAGTTGCTGTAAAAGTGAAAAGTACATGTTACTAAATATTGAATGCAACCTGACTTGCTGAGGGTGCTTTGCTTTGCATATGTATTGCAATATTTGAACAGAGCACATCAAGTTAGGACAGGACTATCAGGTTCCTGGCATCTTAGAGTCATAGAATGGTTTGGGTTGGAAGGGATCTTGAAAATCACCTAGTTCCAATCCCCCTGCCACGGGCAGGGACATCTTGCACTAGACCAGGTTGCTCAGAACCTCATCCAGCCTGGCCTTGGACACCCCCAGCATGTTCTGGGCAACCTGTTCCAGTGCCTCACCACCCTCACAGTAAAGAATTTCTTTCTAATATCTGATCTAAATCTGCCTTCTTTCAGTTTAAAATCATTACCCCTCGTCCTATCACTACATGTCCTTGCAAATCTGAACCAAATCTTTAAAGGAATCTGCCAAAACATGTGAGACTGCAGCTAGTGACTTAAGCTGCTGAAGGGAAGAGGTGCACTTTTCCCTCAGTTCCTGTTGTTCTCCCAGTCCCTGGCCACGCAGTCTCGCCTGACACCTTCTGCCATGGTGGTGGCCATCAGATGCTTCTGTGAGCCCATTCAGCTCTCTAAACTCATGGAAATCTGTCCAGTGATTTATTGGATTTTTCTAATACCATTTCAGAGAGTTAAATCAGCACGTGGAGAGAAATGTAAAAAGGCAGCAGTAGCTAGGCAAGGCCAGGGAGGGAATGGGAGCAGGATATATTTCAGTCTGTGTTCGGATGAGTTGCTAATTCAGCTGCCCACATCTTGCAAGAATCTGAACCTCACATCCCTGTGCTCTCAGGTCTGTGTTTGGTGATCTGCATGGGAAGGTGAAATCCAGTGATTTGATTTTCCAGAGTGAATGGCTCAGTGGCTCCCATCACTTGCAGAATGTAGCCCATTCAAAGACTGGAATAGACCTTCTCCTTAGACTCGCTTTTTGGAGAATGTGCCAAACACTGGGTGAGGTTTGCAGGGCTCACGTTTTGCTCATGTGCTGTGTGCAGGTGAGTGAGCACCCATGTCCACAAGAGCAGCTGCACCTCTGGGCAGCAATCACTGGTCTGTAGCCAGCAAGAGGGATCTGTACTGAAACAAAATTACAATTCTGCTTGGGTTTTAGTAAATGCCATTTGGGGACACGTGGGTTGGAGTTTCAGTTAGAAAGGGAGTAACTATTTTTGGAGTGCAGCAAGTCAGGCCAAGCTTTTAAGCAGTTTGACATTCTGTTATCGTCACTTTTTGGGGTGGCTGAAAGAGACTGTCCTAAATCTCACTCTCAGTGTGACTGGAGGCCCCTTGTGTTTGCTGATTGCTAATTAAACAAGTAACAATGGAAGGCTTAGCTCCAGAAGGAATGTGGATAGGTAGGAGCATTTCTCTTTGCCGCGTGTTTCCCGGGTGTAGCCGTCTTGCTGGGAAGGAATGTCCCTCACGGCCAGTCTCGAGAGTGGCCATCGGTCTCCGTGTCCACGGCCCCGGGACCCAGGGGAAGAGCTGGACCCAGACCCAGCTCAGGGACTCTGTGTTACACTCACTGTGTGTATCACTGTGGCCATCACTGCCCAGCGCTCCTAAGGACAGCAGGCAAAGCCTCCCACATCTGCCTGTGTTGGACAGAGCTGTGTTGTTTCCTTAGTGAATGAAATCACTCCTTTGTCGTGTCCTAGGTGCAAGTTAATGGTTCTTTCTTCTTTTTTTTTCTCCTCTCCCAATTCAGATGGTGCTGAAACAAGGTTCATTCCTTGTTGCTCCTTTTGTAAGTTTTTTTTATTATTATTTTTCATTAACAGCAGGCTATGTTAGCCTTTACTTTACAGGTACTTGAATGCCTGATGACTTGACTGAGTGTTACGCATGTGGCCTTTTGTAAAGGTTACTGACCTTAATTTAATCAGGGGTGAGATGGGTGGATGAATGTGAATAGATCCATGCCATTAAAACAGAATAGAAGTAGGGATTAGAATTTGGGAGAACTGATGAATTTTTAATTGAATTTATTAAAGGGAAAAAAAAAAATAAAAGAAAGAAACCCTTCCCAGTTATAATTGGAATGAGATCTATTGCTGGAGAAAGGTTTCATGAGAAAAATGCGACACAAAAATAGGGGAAAAGACATCCAAGATAGAAAGTGCCTGGCACTCCTTGCAGCCCCTTGGGCCTGCACAAGATTTTATTTGCCCTCTTTCTATTTTGTGAGAATCTCTAATTACTACCATACCTTTTTCTAGATGTGAATGTTTAAGCTTTGTAATAATTTCATAGTGAACACACTGGTGTGCTAATGCATGGCTGTTGAGCACTTTGATCTTTTCCATTGGAAAACATCGTGGATTTGATCAATTTCAGGTTGCAATTTTTCTTTTAGAGCCAGTTTTGGCAAAGGAATTAATCTTTCACCAATGAGCGCCTTTTAAAATAGCTCATTTACCAAAAGATGTCGTTTGGAGAATGGCAGTCATCATTTGAAGCAATGAAAGAAAGAGCCAGATGTACACTCAGATTTTTTAAAAATCTTTACATGCCCAGTGTAAAATGTTGTGTCCTCCTCTTTTGCACTCCCCTACTGAAAGTAAAAGAATACTCAATGTTTGCCATAATGTCTGTTATTGATTGACAACAATTGGTTAATTCTTCCACTTAAACATCCTCTTACAGCAGAGGGCAGATTTGTTGTCTGCTCTTTTTTTTTCTTCTTTTTTTTTTCTCTATTCCTGGGCGGGCTCTGATGTCTGTTCTGGAAATGTGGCCTTCAAGGGCATCAGCCTGACAGAGCCATTTCCCTGGGCGTTTGTGGCATTTCACGGGATGGACCTATGGTCTTCCAAGAAGGGACCCGCCCCATGCTGGGTCTTAGCTGGTGTCTGCTGGAAATAAAATTGCATCTTCCAAAATTTTGTACATCTCACCCTTGTTTAAAACTAAGTCAAGCTGGCCTTTATACCACTATTTTAACCGTCTTCACACACATTTTTTAAGTTGGAATTAAATTAGAGGGAGTTAAATTAGGCAAGGGTTAAACTGGGGGGCTGGGGGGTACGGGGCTCAGATGCTTTGAGATGCTCCCTCCCACTCTTTCACAATGTTTTTAGTGATTATTTCACAGTGGGTAGTGATGATCCAATGGGCCTTGCGACCTTGTACATAATTCTGTATATTTATTTTGAGAGAAAATATGTATAGTGTTTGGATTATGAGAATGGAAACCTGAAATGGGAATTCTTAGGTTGACAAATGTAAAGCAAAAAAGCAAACAAAAATACAATCTTATTTTGTATAAAATGTACATTTTTGAGAAAAATTTTCTAATGCATTACCAATGTTTTCATAGTGCTGCCACATCTTTTTTAAAGTGTTTCTCCCTCTTTGTTTGACTATTGACAACATGGTGCAATTAAACCTAAAGCAAATGTGTGAGTGAGAGAAAAAGAGAGAATGAGAAATTTAAAAGCCATATAATTTGGTTTACTTCATTAACTTGTATACCATCATAGGTTTACCATCTAAGATAGGTTGGTTTTATAGATAGTGTCACCAAAGACTTTTTTTCTTCAGATTTATTTTGAAAAGTTGTTAATAAAGGACGTACATTTCTGTTGCAGTGTGTTCTTATTTTTAAGATAGAATAACAAATCTTTGCTTTGGTTCTTGAGAATGCAAATTTGGGAGCACAATTGCCACATATCTCGAGTCGGGTAGTTAAATAAGTCGGGTAGTTAAAAAAGCTCTTTATCTGCTTTTTCCTCAGCCTGAACTAAGCATTGGCTCTGTGTATGTCCTGTGTCTCTGTTGTGTTGACAAATGTGGGGTAGCATTTATACACAGTGTCCTAATCCAGCAGCACTGAAAGGTGTTTGCTGTCTTACCTGGGGGCAGAACCTTTGGTCTGTGTCACTTGTGTAAAGCAGGACAGTATCCCTGCATTGTGACACAGTCACTGGTAGGAATGGGGACATTCAGAAGGAGTCACTGTAATGTGCACATGCAAAAAGAATCGCTCCACCAGCTTGGAGGCCTTTGAAGACTGATCCCTGCAGGCTGAGGATATATTGATTTATGACCCATATTTACTGCTGGGGGGTATCAGAAGCCTGTCACAGTCACAGGGGTTTGCATTCAGCCCACCTGACTCTCTATGTGCCCAAAGCATCCTCTCTCTCTGTCAGAGCTTGGCCTTGCTGTCCCCCTGCTTAGCTGAGGAGCAGAACAAAGAACTGCTGGGGATTATTCTCCTCACCTGTTTCAGACATGGGCTTTAGCATAAGATAAGTTGTGCCTCACATGTGCTGGTTTCTCTCTGCTGATGGTACAAGCACACAGATTGCAGGATCTGCAGCACAGATGCCGACATCTGGTGGGATGAATCCCACACTGGGAAAGCTCCTGATAATGCCAGTGGGCCCAGGATCGTGGCTTGTACATTTGAGGGCTTAGTCACTGGTTTGTTCCCATCACAGATCTTCAGGCTGACCCCATCCCTTCTGGGGTTCTGACTGCCAGGGCAGGAAGAGGTCCTTATGCTGTCAACCCATCTGATCTGCTGGTCATGGAAGACTGAGGTATCTTGGGAAGAGGTTGAAAGATGTCAGTCTGCTCTCCTGGTTTTCAGTGCCACTACAGATTCCTTCAAAACAGTGTCCCAGCAGTCACTGGTGTTTGACACCAGCTATGGGCTTCTCCCTGCCAGAAAATGAGCACAAAATGTTTCCCTGGAAAATTATCTGACAGCACTCCTTCAGCACTTGAATTCTGTGGTTTTGCTATGTTATTTATACAAAACAGTTTGCAGTGGAATTAATTTGATTACATGCAAGTAGCTGCATCTATAGAAGCCACCAGAAGACTGTTGTCTCCATTGGCATTTAGCATGGACTGACTGGTGCAGAACTGTAGTCTGAAACCTGACTTTCATGCTATATTTACCTTGGAGGTGGGGATTTAAATGCAGGGGTGGAGTGTGTCAGGTACACATCTGCCCCTTCCAGCTTTATTTCATCTGAAAAGAGCCCAGATTGTGTGCTCCAGTGTGGCCCTGTAATGTGAAAGAAAATGCTTCCTTACATGACGTGAGGATCTGCCCCAAAATATTTAGCACATAATCAGTTCAACTTTGAGTGCACTCTTGAGAGATTTTCTTGAGCAACCTCGTTGAAGCCCATTGTGCTGTTGCTTGAATGGAGGTAGGTAAGAGAGTTGGCACTGATCAACACCTTGTTTTATTTTCATTTTTAAATGATTAGCAGAGAGAAAAGAAACAAGTGTCTGCTTTCCCTTTCTAAAGCTGTTAGCTAATCGTATCCACAATGTTATCAGACAGAAACAGATTTTACTCAAGATTTTGAGCAGTGTGAGGTGACATTCTAGTCACTGCATGATATGGTTTATTCCACACTTCATTTCCCTGCATGGCTTCCAGGGCTGTGTGCAGGTTTTATGAGCTGCAGCTCCAGGTACTGCTCGTTCTGGGAAGCTGAATTTGCACATCACCTGCATTTCTATTGCACATTAAGGCTGGATGGGTGCTCCACGCTGCAGTGGCTGCTCTGTGCAGCTCGAGCTCTTCCCTCTGCCCTTTCTGTAATTAACTATTGTCTTGCTGGTGGTGGAGAAGCAAATTAGGGAACAGCTATGTTTCTTTCCAGAAAATGTAAGTTAAAGCCATTTCTGAGATTTCATAAGAAGAATGTAGTGTTAACACAAACTACTGAGGTAATGACTGCAAAAAAAAAAAGACACAACACTTTCTCAAAGTGAGAAAGGGCAGCAGAAATGAGAATTTTGAGTCTGTAAAATATTTTCCCTCAAGTTCGTCCCTTCCCCTCTACACAGAATCAGCTCCCATTCACAATCACAAAACAACCACAAATCAGTTGCTGGCAGCTGAGAGATACAGTTTGAGTTTTCTTTGTTTCTGAAATGGATCCACAATCAGTTCCTCCTTGTATTAAGCATCCTGAGGTCCATGGCAGCCCCAGGGACGATTTTGTCTGGTAGCCCTGTAGATGACAGAAAAGATCCTACATTTTTAGGAAGAATTTAGGATCTGTTAGGACATCTTCATAGAATCACAGAATGGTTTGGTTAGGAAGAGACATTAAAGATCATCTAGTTAATTTAGACCATCTTAACTTGGAGGGATACCTGCAGTAACTCTAGTCAGATGGTTCAAAATGTCCAGCTTCTAGCTCCACCATAGTCTGCTCTGTAGATACTAGGCTGGGTCTTTTCCTGAAAATCTGCCCCATTTTACAGTCTCATCACCTAAACTTCTGTGGAGCTGTACAATGCATAGATAAGGTGTGCACAACGGTCATATCCACACTATTGCTACCACTGATGGAGCATCAGGGGGCTGGGATGACAGTATGAAAATGGACAAGTTAAGAGTACCTGAAACTGTATTCAAAAACCAAGAATTCAAAAGAGAGTAATGGAGATCAATATAGCAGGGAAAAAAAAGGATTTTCCTCTTGCTTTGATTGGTGTAAATCCCTCTTGTTTGTGGTAAAGACAGTGGATTGTTTTCAGCCCAAGAAAGGGCAGAATTATATTTTCAAAGCATGAAGTTAAAATACCATTTTATCCAGTGATGTCTTGGTACTTCTAGGTAACAAAGCACATTTATGACAGCACCTTGTGAATGGATGCCAGGAAAATACCTCTGCTTTCCCTGAAACAGGCAGTTAGAGTACTATGTTAATGCCAGCCAGTGACTACATTAAGATTATTTTTAATATCCAGGAAATCTTCAAGAGAAGCTAAAATAAAACATTTGTCACATTATAATTTTTAAGGAAAATGTATTCCAGTTCATTGCAGTTCCATTTCCCTCACAGCCTTAATAGAGTTGTTGCTACTAGGGCTAAAACTGAGTCTAGTTCAGGAAGATCTAAAAATTGGGAATTTTTTATGATACCAAGCAATAATGTTGTTTTCAAAATCCATGGATGATTTAAATGCAATCCCTTTAAGTGTTGGAATCTGTCTAGTTTGCTCCAAAGGCAAATAAGTCAAGTGTATATTTTCGTCTTCCTCTCTTAGAGCAGGGCCAAATTCTACTTTCAGTAACACTGGAGTGAATCCAAAATTATGTGTTCCTCATGCCTTCCCTGAGCCCCATTGGTGACCTTCCTTGGCTGTGGGGCTTTGGGGTGAGCGTGGCTTGGGCCTGACACTGCCCCTCACTGGGGCTTTACTGTGCTCATTGTGCTGCTGTGCAATGCAAGTCCAAAAGTGGGACATGAGCTCAGGTGGGGATAGGGCTTGGCCTCCCTGAATCCCATTTTATGGCCCCAGTAACAGAACATTTAGAGGGGTAATGTCAGTAGTAACTGAAGCCTTGAGGAAGATGTTTTTCATGTAATGAGATCAAGGACTGATTGATGTGATTTTTGGTCTTTGGGCAGGACTCTTGCTCCACTTCCCAACTCTTCTAATGATTTAGTCTGAGGTGAAAAACCATTTAACCTCACTGTTCCTGAATAGCAAGTGGGTATTCATAAATACCCTCATTTTGCAATGAAGAATGTGAACTTTAGGGGTTCATAGCTACTGCTTTCTGGTCGTCAGGTGAAACATTCAGTCAAAGAGTAGATTTTTATTACATCATGCAGAAGCCCTGGAACTGGTATGAATGGGGGGAGCACTGGGTGTGGCTGCTTCCAACCCCTGTAGTTGCATGTGTGGTTAAAGTTCCACTCATTTATTCTATTTAACCTCTAATTGAAGAGAAGATTTGGAAAAATGTAATGATTTATGGTGACACGCAGCAATAACAATATCACAGTCACAACCACTTACAAAAATGGCTGAAAGTCATTAATCCTGTATAAGAAAGGGGCAGACTTTTGAGGTCCAGCCTTGTAAGGCATGGCTACCCCAGCCTGTTGAGTCCCAGCTCATTACAGTTATGGATATACACTGTCAGCAAGTCCAGCTGTTCTGGAGGTTACCCATGACCTCGTGTTCCACATGTCCATGTGGCAGCAAAGGGAAAAAAGGCAAATCAATGCCAGAACAAGAAGAAGAGCCCAGCTTTGCCAACAGCTATCTTCTTTCTAGAACTGTGTTGTCTTTTTTGTATCTCCACAGCTCTGACATTGCATATCCCCCAGGTGTCAGGTAAATGAAGAAATCTGAGCCTTCACAGAGCCCTTGGGTTTGAACTTTCTGAGGACAGCCTGCCTAGTTTGTGTGTTTGGAGTGATGCCATGTGAATGAGTGAAGTCCTGCTGTATTTTGCAGCTGGCACATGTCACCACTTATTTAATTTTCCAAGATTGCACCAATCCAAGTTTCCTTGGATTTCTGGTTAAAATAAAAAAAATTAAAAAAAAAAAAAA